>JBAJNP010000216.1:0-118278 GCA_036877545.1 Yasuhikotakia modesta | reverse complement strand
TTAAAAGCATATCTTCTGTCAGAGCCACGGGTCAGTGGATATCACACATGCTCCAGCATTGAGCCTTGATGCTAATGTGACGCTAATGTAGATTGATGCTTTCATCAGGAAGAGCACAGATGACACATTACGTTCTGATGCTAATGTGGGCAACCTGAATTTAAGTCCTGCTCTTTACTTTTTTACTTAAAATCAGTAAAAACTAGTAAAATACTAAGCAAGTAAAAAGATGTGTACAGTTCAACTACAGTATTCAAAACTATAGTCACATTATCCTTCAAATAGGAGCCACTTGTAATAATAACCTTTTTGAAAATGTGTGTGTGTTGAAGAAGTGGTAAAGCAGTTTAATGAGAAGCCTAATGAGGACTGCATGGGTCTCTTCAGGGTATGTTCTTCCAGTCATTATCATTAACAGTGAGTTTCTGATTCAGCTCTATTGTCTCAAATGGCTCAATGGGCTGCAGGCAATGAGAAGAATTAAAGAAATGTTCCTATGGCTGTCTGTCTATTTGCCTGAACTGTCAAACTAAAACCATGAGTCAGCAGAAAAGCAGCATGGAGCTCCCCTGCAGCTAGTGTTCCTTCATGATTTTTTAATGCATAGCTTGCACCCTCTATCATCTGGTGTGATCTCCAATGAGTCACAATTGCAGGGAGAGAGGTGTGTGTGTGTGTGTGTGTGTGTGTAGAAGTACTATGTACGTTGAACACATGCAAAAAGTGTGTGTGTGTGTGCCTGTGCGCATATGTGTAGGTCTGTATTGGAAAGATTTTATCACTGATTTTAAATTAATTAGCATTTCCTATACTGAGTGTATCTGAAGTACAACAGGATCTAAACTGATTTCTTTATTTCAAAACCTTTGTTTTATTAAATTAAACTTAAAAGACCTCTATAACCTTTAAAAAATAGCCACTCTGATTCATCCTGAATGTCTGTGTTGAGAAGCGGCAGAAACAAGACAGGTTCATTTAGTGTGTGTCTGGCTGAAATAGGTCTCCTGGGTCCTTCCCTTTGATTCGCTGAGTGCTGTTAAACACTAAAACACCTTTTTCTCTCTCTCAGTCACGTCTGAACCCAAAACTTCAATATCAGGTCTACATGCTAATCATCTCCTCTGCACATCCAGACCTAGAGGTGAGTCCTTAAGTGTGTGTGAATGCTCGGTTCTTAAGACTTAAGACTCATATTTCCTAAGACACAATGTTCCTAAACTTGCTGAGTCACTTCTCGCCTGCTACCGATTACAGATGGACATTAAAATATGTTGGAATAGTCTGGCAATAAATAAAAGCACAGAATTAAAGCTGTTTTAATTTCACCCTCCTTCAAGGTAGGTAAGACTCAGTAGCAAAAATATCTTGTAAACTAGGCAGCATGATAGCACTGTTTTACACGGGTGTAAATACTTGTCTGTTTTATAAAATGGAGTTCAGGCTGAGCTGTTGGGTTGTTGAGTTTTGGGCACATTATTAACGTATGCATTTGACAGACACTATTATCCAAAGTGCCTTACAGTGCATTTATACACTTTATTAATGTGTCCTCCCTGGCAATCAAACTCTGGTGCTGAAAATTCAGATGTCTTTAGGGCGAATACAATTAGCTAGTTACGTTTTTTTACCCTCTCAGAATCCTGATGCAAGTTTTGTGTTCAGATGCCCATTTGACTGAACCATTTATTTGTAGCTAGACAAATCTACTCCTTAAAAGAAAGTGGAGGGAAATTAAAATAAAATAGACTTATAATAAAGAGTTCTGAGAAAATGCCCTAGGGGGAGTTGTGCTCCAGTGAATTTATCTCTCTCACACTCATTAGAACGCATTGCCACATTATGCACCAAACAATACCTTATAATATAAACCTTTAAATCTTAAACCCTTCCACTTCTGTGGTTCCAAAACGAATGCATTTCCTTGGATAAATTCTCAGTATAAAAGCTGTCTAATGATTGGCGGTAAACAATAATCCCACAATTTAATCCACATTGCCGGCCAACACAACAGCTGAATCGTAATATAAATTTCTACAGATTGTACAGATTCTTGAATAATCTAATAATAATATACACTGTAAACTATCACAAAAAGGAAATCAAAGTAATCAATTCATGCAACTGAGTGTTTGAATTTCCTTCCTATAAATGAGCCTCTGTGCTAACCTTTGACCTCTAAGACAATTGCTCTAAATAGCCTTACATTAAGAACAGATTAAGCAGAGTTTAAGCATCTTAATACTGCTTAATACTTCTTGTTATCCGTAAATTCTGTCTGCTGGGACTTAAAGACAATTGTACGTATTTTAAGGGACACAGAAGGAAACTCATTTCATGATTAATTAAAAAAATCAATATATACTTTTAAATAACAGTCTGTTGGGGGAGTCTGTTGTCTTTAATGCATATGCATGCAATTTTAAAGTCAGTATGTGTGACATAATAAGAACAAATTGACTTTGATGCAAAATCTTTTGAATGTTCTCAAATCATGAAAGTCCATCTCAGCTTGAGTACATTCTGTTATAAAAGCAAAACAGGACACATCGAGAAAACAATAAGCTACTGTACCTTTAAGACTTTAAAATATAAATTACATTGGCTAGCTTTTGTGTACAGGTGTTAACACACCTGTCATTTACAAGGCAGCTGCAAATTAGTAACTTTACCAATTTTTAAGCTTAGTTTTAAAGATAATTAATGACATGAATGAAGAGGAAGTTCTACATTGTGAACATTGTATATTAAGTTTATACAAAGTACTTTCAACCCAACCAAACTCAATCTAATCCATTTATGAAAATGAATTCATGGGTACTGCTGACATACAGCACACATCATCTGATTCTCTCTGACACATGATCATGTTTATTTACACCATTGTTTTACCATTGTCAACAATAAAACAACAATAGAACAGTGTGTGTGAGTAAAAGTTTGTGTGTGTAAAAGTGTGTGGGTGTGGATTTAAAAAACTTTGCTATTGATGGAAATGACGCATTTAATAATTGTGTTAATTAAATAAATAAAAATATATAATAATAAATAAATAATAATCCCATCAGTCATAAATGACTGATCAGATACTTCTGAATGGTGTATGAATGTTAGATCACATCTGAATGTGCTCAAAACAACAAAATGATAAGTTGTGCGCACATACGCAAACCGCATAAACTCGCACAAACAGACTTTCCATCTGCTGCTGCTGCTGTTTTGACGACTCAAAACTTGGTCCTCATACTGAGATCATCTGTAGATTTTATCTGTAATCGGCTTCCAACATCTTTCTTCGCAGTGTCTAAAATACACATCGCAAGTTCCTGTGAGACTCTACCAGCAGTCACACCCCTATAAAAAATATTGTTGCATATATTTGCTAAATTACACACTGGTAACACACAAACACAAATGCACACACACTATTTCTTTAGACTAAAGATGGTCCTTTGATGGGACAATGAACTATAATCCTCTTCCTGGTGTGGCTGGTGAAGAAAGGAGAGCCAGGAGACGAGAAATTACCCTTGAGAAATAGTTGCAGAAGTTATAGCAAGTGATAGCAATAATGTTAATAGTTAGGGATGTGACTGGTTGGCCACCTAGTTCCTCACAATTCCGGACTACAGATTGATTCATATATATATATATACAGTGTAATTTGTAAGTATTGAGACAGTAAAGAAAAAGTCATTTGTTTGCTGTGGAGTCCAAAAATTCTGTACATTTACCTTATATTCATATTTTTTGACTCCGTACCAAACACAGCAATTTTACCTTTACTGCCCTGACCCAGTAATTATGGAGGAAACTGTATGCCCAGTTTTAACCATAAATTATTAAACATTTTCTTTACAGTTTATTTTCCTTCAAGGTTTATTAAGGAAAGCTGGAGTGATGTTTAGTTGAACATGAAGCTTTTCTTTGTAAAACCACAAAAGTAAGAGAGATGTTTTGCTGACCAATGGCATTAGATCCAGTTAAAAAGATTGTTTCTATCTCTCACAAACTGTTTTTTGTTTGTGTAGATTTAAATATGATGTTATCAGTTTATACAATGCGCTCAAATACAAGTAATAATGCAAACAGCTTTTTCCTTGGACATTTCAAAAACTAACCTGTTTTTCATTAAAACAAAAAAACTACACAATCATTTTTCCAATACTTTTTAAGCCTGTCCAAACTCACATTCGATCATTTGGTATAATTATTCTTTGAAATGACCACATATTCCAAGACTCAGTGTGATCTGGGTTTAATCTGTATCTAAGAAACCAGTTGTTTTAATAGTACTGAAACCAAAGGACACGTTTCTCTCTGGAATGTCGGTCATGGAAAACCTGGCTATGTGGCCAGAATTAAGCAATTACAGGACAAGCCTTGAGCACCAGAGAAAATTTATACAGCACCCTCCAAGAAACAGTCAGACTTCCCAATCCCATCATGCTTTGCTCCTCTCTTTCCTTGACTTGGTAAACCTAATGACAAAATGGAAAAGGGGCAGAGAATGTTTTTAGCTCACTCTTGATGCCCACACCCATGCCACAGTCATTAGGCTGTTTTCCTCAAAGCTGGATAAATGTTCAGCATTTACATTTTAATTATGTCTATAAATCTTTAAGTACTCTGTCACACTAAGAGACTAATAGTAGATGCCTTTAGGCTGAGAAATGTAGGTTTGTTATATAACATTTTTGAGCCACTAGCAACGCCTATCAGAATCATAAAAATAATGACTTTCTAACCAGGTGTTTTAAACAAGTCTCAAATCTGAGTTTTTTAACAAACAGGTAACACTTTCTAAACTAAATGCCACTGTTTGAACCAAAAGTTACCTTTACATTTCACATGTACACTACACGCATGAGATTTACCCATTATTACTAAAAAAGACACATAACTGATCAAGTAACTAAATAACTGACCAACACAACATATTTACTAAATAATGTATATACAAGTTTATGATATGATCCAATTTAGTTGTATAGGTAGATGTGTGTGTGTGAATATTGCCTCCAAAATGTCGCATCAGTGAAATTGGAAAGCTTTTCTAGAAGTGACACATTCCTTTCATCTCCCTTTGACAAAACAAGCCACATTCCCCAGGATACCTAGACACCTTTGTTTTCAGTAAAGGACTCACCCAGAGAGAATGACAGTTTGTTATTTTCCCTGTCAGATGTTTCATTTTGAAAAGGAAATATCCATTACTGAGAGATTGCTTGATGAAGGAAAGCAGTACTTCCACCTCTTTTTTCACACTTGGTCTTTCTCTCTCTTCCTGTGTCACACACACACACACACACACACACACACACACACACACACACACACACACACACACACACACACACACACACACACACACACACACACACACACACACACACACACACACACACACACACACACACGTCACTACAAGATCACATTTATTTCTGAGGAGGTCATTCAAACAGATGCTCTGGGCTCACAGGAAAACAATGACTGAGAGAAAAAGAGATTCTCTCGGTTGCTCATCCAGAATTTACCTGACAGTCCAAAATCACACACACACATTGCTAATATGCAATGCACAATCACAACAAGAAATAAAAATAACAAGGTAGATATTATTTATAGGTAGATATATCATTTGTCTGTGCACAGCAACAAGAATAAGTAGAAGGGTTGTTGTTTCAAACCCTTCAGACTTTTCTTCATAAAACACAAAATAAGAATGACAGAAATAAGTCAAATGGGGTCCCATCAAATGGGTCACTTATGTCAAAAAAAGACATAAGTGCAAATAAATGTTTGTTTAATTTGAATTATCCAATAATGTCTCCTGCGTCTAACACTTTTTTTTTTTTACTAAAAAGACCATAGTAATCTCATGTCTTCTCTAGAGCTTCAGAAAAGATCTCAATGTTTCAAATGTTGCTCAGACACCAAGGTCTCTAATTATATGACTTCCATATGAACTTGAACACTAAAGCTATGCTATGCATGTTCATGTTATAGCTTTAAAGAAATTGTCCACCTTAATATCTTGTACGGAATGTAATGAAAAAGCTCAGGTGATATTTATCAAATGAGAAATCAAACAGGTCTCAAGCTATGAAAATGCTCTGAGTGATACAAATTCATCCTCTGGGTAAATTTGAACCTGGCTTAACACCATGACAAAGCTTCCCTATCAAAAAATGTGAGAATGGTCTGCACGCGAAAAAATGTTACAAAATGCCTCTGAACTTTTCTCATGACTTCAGCAGAAACCGTCACGAAATGGATTCATTACCAAGCACAGAAGCTCCACTCAAACCACTGACACAAACTGCCCTGTTTCCATCTTCCCCTGATGTTTAAAGCCACAGTGGGCTCCGTTCCACCTGCACTGGGACACAAATAAGTAAACCCAACTCCCTTTATTTTATTGATGTCATCTCATCTTCATTTTTGGCTGGTGGCGTCTGATTCTGTCACACTGAAACTGAATTTCAACACACCTCCCCGGATCAATACTTAATAAGCTTTTGTGCAGTTGGACCCATTTTGCTGCAATCTGCAATTTTTTTTATGTCCATTATGGGAAATCCAGCTGACTTGGTGTGTGAAGTTAAACTGCAGAATATATCTGTGTCCACAGCCATTGGTTGATGAATGCCCCATAACTGTGGTGAAATACTATCTGTTTTAACTCCCTTCCTCACGCTTCTGCCCGGTTACGAGTAATTCAATACTCCGGAGGGTTAAAAATGCCCCTCTGGCTTTGCTTTTATAGCTCGTAAAGAACGAAATAAAAAGATGAGTAAAGGCGAAAAATGGTTGTACGTAAAAACTAATTGACTGTAAGTGCCGGCATTGAGGATGGAACTGGGAGATGTATTGAATACTCATAATACTGTACATTCAAGATGATTTGTGACAATATAAAATCAAGCAACTGCATGAGTATCTTGATGTTTTTTGATGAGGTCATTAATCTTCCTGAAGTCATTTGGCTAATTTCTGAATATCTTTTGTTTTTTTGACCAAAGACTTTTGGGTGTGCTGGCACTAAGATAAAGTATTTCAGTTGCTTGTAAGTTTAAATTTTTGTAGCAAAAACAAAGTTTGAGTATTTATGATTTAGCTCAGTTTTTAGCTCAGTTTGTTTAAAAAATGATCATGGAAGAGTGCCAATTTGAAGTATTAAAATGCTTTACAGTCAAGCAAATCTTTTAAATCTTTCAGAAACTATTATATAACTATAATTAAAGGCATTTCAAAGCACAACCTTTCTCAAACTTAAACTTTTTTGTTTGTTACATTGTCCAGCCCTAGCAGAGTCTGACTGTGTAACGTGTAATGAGATTGGCCATTACCACATACTGAACTAGCATCAGTGTCTGTGAGTGTGACCAACTGTAGTGTCAAAAAGTAAAGTTTATTAGTAAACCTTCCACCAACATTAAACAAACAATCCCAAACTGCTCTCCAAGGACCCCCAGAATGCCCACTTCAATTAGTGCGAGGACACTCGCTGAGGGCTAGAGAGCTGGGCTTTGACAACCTGTCAAAACAAGACACATTGACAGCATGACAGGGCAGTTCCCACAATGCAATTCCCTTCGGCTAATTAGTACCTGACGTAACACCAGTTATTCCATTAACGAACATCGAGTCGAGAAGCAGCGGTAATGTATTAAAACTGTCTTTTGATTGCCTCCAGTCATTTGTGGATCATTTTGAGTGAGAAACATGTTCACCTGTGACAGGAGTGGGCACAGGAAGTACCACCGGGAGGAGAAAAGCAAACAGGATTGATGAGGCATGTTCAATCAGGGCATTTCACTGGCATCAGCTGAACCCCTGGAGCTCAGATGGTGTCAGGGCTTCATGTGTTACAAATATGAGAAGGCCTGTGATGTGAAGGTAGTGTGACAGTGACAAACTGCCACCTGTCCTGCCAAAGCAAAGCACAGGCTTATATGAAGGTCCCATTAAAACAGACATGATCATTAGAGAAGCAAGTTACCATCTGTCCTGTCAACAGCTCACAGGACCATCAGTAAAGTATTGAACTTTTCCATCAAGTTTGTTTCTACTTTATACTTCCACAAACCACACAAAACAAAAAATAGCATCAAATGAAAATTTTAATTGAACAAAACATTATTAAAATAAGATTTTTTTAGCCAAAAGACGTCATATTTACATGCATTTTTGGGGCTAGTAGGCTATGTCCAGATTTTTTTTTTGGTCAATAACTTAACAGAAGTCAAAAACTGATCTGTTTTTAAAATTAAAGTATTTGGCAGAATTAATTCTAAAATTATAAGTTCCTGGCAACCCTTACCAGACCAAAAAAAACTAACTTGCATTTCCCCCCTGAAATTACCATTAAAACTACACTCTAAATGACTTGTATATCTACTCATTGAATCTTGAATATTTATACCTTGCTTTTAAAGTCTGCCTGTCTATCTTCTGCTCAGTGTCCCGCCGGACAGCACTCTGCTTCCACCCCTTAACTCTGATAAGAACCCCACGCGCCCACATCCGGGGGAGGAAGGAAGACTGAAAGCAGATGAAGGAGGTGGTGGAGTGTGTCAGCCTCATATTTCACTCTCTAAAGGCTGATTAAAAGACCAGGCTGAGAGATTCCAGTGATCTGGGCAGACTGCTGCTTTCTGACTGATGTCTCTGCCTCTCTGATTCCTCAATGAACCAGTAATTCTCGGTTGCCCTCACACACTCTTTCTGTCTCCTGTTCTGATTGGCCCTCTTGACCTTCTGTGTCAATATCTGGATAAATGGTAAAGACCAAATAAAACACTGAATAGGTTCAGGAAAACTTTGTTGATGTAGTGAAAAAAAAATTAATTTGTTTTTTCATTAGCATTTTTGTTATATTTTCCAGCAAAATTATCTAAGCATATATAAGCAAAAGAAAGAAAAACCTATTTTTTTTAAACTACCAGCGGGGTAAACAAAAACATACTGTTTCTATCCTCTTAAACTTCAAATATACCAAATTAATATAATAGTTCATAGAAAATAAATCCTAATATCTTATGCAATCTTGCTTGTAAAGCAAATTCTTAAATGCATTATTTTGAAGGTCTTTAGAAATATCTAAAGTAAAAATAACAAATAGACATTTTTGTCCAATAGCTGTGTGCTTTTTTAATTGAAGAAAGGGGCTCTGCCTCGGTGTCACATTGCATTATGGGTATTTTTTGTGTGTGTGTGGAAACTCATTGACATGAAGGGGGAATGTAGGCCAAGGGATGGAAACTGTGATGTGATACTTCCAGAGTAAAAGGACAAACTATATGTTTTTTTTGAATGTGCTTTTAAAATTGGAACATCTGGGTCTAAACCTGAAATAAAGTGAACAGAACCATTATTTCACACAAAAGCGCAGCTTTGTTACGAGCAGAACTGTTATGGTTTCACACCTCACTGGCTTCTTTTCTTCTCGGAAAACAAGTGTGTCACCCCACGGGACACGTTTCCTAGCCTTGTGGCGCAAAGTTCGACCAGCAATCTGCAATTGCGATGGATTGAGCAACTTGGCCCGTTTTCTTCTGGCCTTTACATTCCCTGAAGGACAGAAGAAAACAAATAAAGAGCGAAGGTCTTGTTTTTCCAGTCAGTTAGCCAGAGGAGGGACGAACAGCGCCTGCCACGTGTCCCTGTATGGAGTCTGGCGTTTTGCCGGAGCCGTGAGCACACAGAGAGCAGCAGATCTGGGGCCGGGTGTGGGCGGCTGCAAGTCTTGTTTGCTGTGGCGTTTCACAGCTGACTGGCCCTCTGGGGAGGCACTGGTGTGTTTTTTGCTGTAGATCTCGAACCCTTTTCCCTCATTTACTTACACAGCTGGTCTGAGCAGTAACATAAAGACCGCACCAGCCAGCCACGCATTCCTGTGACATTGCAGCAATGTCACAATGCAGGCGCAGCGGCAGACAGCAGACATGCAGTTATCTACTTACCTGACGCTGGAGAACAACTGGGTTCGATAAAGAATGAATGTTATAATTAAAATGGATTACAAGAGTAAAGTTTAAAACTGTGCACATCATTTTTTGCAGAAATTTGAGCATAAACTTTATGCTGTGTTCCTGTAGCTCAACTGGTAGAGCAGCACAAAGGTTGTGGGTTAGATCCCAGAGAACACAAGTACTGATAAAAATGTATACTTTATTTTCCATTATTCTTCTGATATACAGAATAAAATATCTATTTCAGCTCTCATGTTCCACACTTGAGTGTTTAATTATTACTCTTTATTTGTTGTTGTGTGCACACAATCTGCTTCGTGAATTAAAGGTTAATCACATTAGCTTCTACAGAAGACCTCAGGCATTGCTTTGTCATGGGGTACACAGAATACTAAACATGCTGTTGTTTTAAGAGCAGTGCCACAAGTCACAGGCCCCTGAGCGAGATCAGCACACCAGCTCCATAGGCCCTTGATCCAATAAAGATCAGAGTCCTTTATGCCACCGAGCCAAACTGCGATTCACTGAGGCTAATGACTCATTACAACAGCTGAGCAGAGACACAAAGAGTTTTCCTGAAGAACGAGTGAGTAGGAGTCGTGCATGTGGTTCCCATCATGCCGAGCGAGAGGAAGCCCTCCTAATATTCTACCTGCTGGGAGAAACTGCTTTACGAGAAACTTGTTCCCACAATACAAGAGTAGACCAATTACTCCGCTAATCAACTTAAGAAGGTGGATGAGCAATAGCCCTTAATCCTATTCATTCCTCTACAGCAGCGGATCTCAATCTTCTGACTTCAAAGTTCCCACATTATCCACAACGATATTTGAAGCCCCCTGTACCCCCACCTTATAAATTCTACTCAATAAAATATTCGAGGTCTTGGACTAACTAGAAAGATGCTATTGTGATTTGTTACAAAAATAACCCCAATACATGTGCTGTAATTTTACTAGTTTTTGCTTATTTTAATGCTGTTTTTTGCTTGTTTTGTTATCTTAGAAGTTTGTTGAGGTCTCTCAGTTAGCCCCAGCCTTTGGTTTAAAACCACCACCCTACTGTGGTTTTCTATTTAGTTTAAATGATGGTGTGTATATTAATACCAACAAAGGCTAACTGCCAATGTTACAGAAAATACATATTTCTGCAGTTGACAAATCCTTTATTCAAAGTGACTTACAGTGCATTGAAGCTATACATGTTATGATTGTACCTTCCCTGTGATCCGACCAATGCCACCAGTTAAGCCACATAAAAGCAAGCAGTCAATTATAGTCTATAGTTGTAACATAAACTAAAGGCTAACAGCTATTTAAGAAAAAACAAAAGCGTAACTTGCTCCAGCTTTCTGTTTTAATAGGAAATAAGTCAACAAAACCTGCTTCCTGGTCCCACATGACAACACAGATGACAGATCAGTGAAGAAAGCTAACATCTCTCTTCATCTTCCATCAAATGAAGCTCATGATTATTAATGAGCGGTTCATGGCGGGGTGGAGGCTGTGCGCGGCACAAATGAAAAAGAATACATTTACACATGATTGCATTTGCCATGCATTCGAAATGTTGGCTTTTGGGAGATAAAGAAAACAATTATATTTTCCTATCAGGCTCTAAATGACCCTTCTCTGATTTATGTCACCCTTTCACTTGCCTTTGCATTTTTCGGCTTTTATTGTCCCATATTTTGCATAATATAAATCATACCTTTAATTCCCTCTTTCAATATGGCTCCCTGGCCTTAAAAAGCAACAAAAGATTGTACAGAGAAACAGAAAAGGATGAGAGAGACAGCAAGCAATGGAGAGAGAAAGCGAGAGAGAGAGACTCCCCTTAGCCATGAGGAAGCATTGCCCTAGAGCCCTACATAAATGAGGTTTATTTTTGGCAACAGAATAAAGAATCATATTTAAGACTAGACATGTTAAATGCCTTGTCTTTTATGCATCTGCCCCAGGGTAATATTTTTTGGCTAAATTATGAAGGAAATACAATGCAGTGATCTGCGACTGAACGCTAATGTGGTGACTTTTGCCTTTTTGGTTACATAATAAATAAATTGTACATTTGTACAAAAAAAATCTCTTCAGCTTAAACCCTCCTTTTGCTGATGCAAGTACTTCTGTGCAAAGATTAATGACAGGCGTCGGGCTTCTTGAATTGAACATAAAGGTTAAAAAAACAAACCCGTCTAAAGAAGAGCTACACTTTGCAGAACACGTTAGCAACTCTGTGAAGCAATCCCTCCCTCTCCACCGTTTTATATCAATATCAAGTAAACAACAATGACCTGGTCTGCTTTAGGGAGGGGATGTCTGTTTGAAGGAGAAAATTCGATTTGGACTGCATTGAAATGGCGATGACAGGAAGTTCCAATAATGCTGACATGCACTGAGACTTTTCCTACAACTCTGTCATTTATAGGATATCAGTATGGACATATGCTAGACAAAGAATACAGCTAATTTATATGGTTTATTTGTTGTCAGTCTTATCCAAAAACATTACGTCTCTAATCATCAGTTACACAGCAAATGCGCATCTTCGCATCTTGTACTCTTTTTTTCATAACATTGGCATTTAAATCTTTGTCAGGAAGAAAAAGAAATATGGAATATGGGTTTAATTTCAGACAGAACTGCTTCATATGCACATCTCATCATAATTATGCTTTCAAACTCATAAGTAGGATTTTCCTGAAGAAACCTATAATGCAAACATGCAAATCTTAGCCAACTTCTATTTTCTTCAAGTACTTTCAAGTGGTTGAAGTTCTTTTGCAGTTTTCCAAGTAGGAAATTGAAAATTCCTAGCCTAATGAAAAGCAGCACTGATACAAAAATATACTACCCACAATCCTTTGCATTCAGTTGTGGTTCTGCGTTCCATTATAATCTGAATATCAGGTTTACTTATGAAACTACTTGTGTTCCTTTATCTCCTGCTTGGATAGATGTACAATCATACACTTATGTCTCAAAAGATAATAAATTGGTTTGTTATATTATAATGCATTCCCAGACAAGACAGAAGGCGAACATGAGGCCTGGTCGTTTCACTATCAGATACCTGAACTCTGGAGAATCTGACTGTCCTTCATGTATCGTCAGCATTATGACTCAGCAGCACAGAAGTGCAATTTTCTGTATCTTCCTAATGCTTTATTCATAGCAGCAGCACAACACTGACTTTTGTGGACTGTTGTGTCCCCTGAATTACTGGTATATGCTTTTTAGCACATTTATGCTTACTTAGGCAAGGATCACTGTTACTGCTGTTTATACTTCACAAACCCCACATTTCCTAAAATTGGACCAAAAAGCAACCAACCTTTGACCACTTAGCAATGCCTTAGCCACCACCTTCAACACCCTAGTAGCAAATTTAAAGCAATTTTAACCTAGCAACCCGGCAACACATTGCAACACTGGCAACATGCAGCATATTAGTCTTGCTTGGAAAAGCATCACTTATAATGTTTTTAACAAAAGTAAAAATGTGATCTACCAAATATCATCATATAAAAAATACGTTACGCAAGTTTCTTCACATTATGAAATCAAATAAACTGACCTTTTAGGCATCTGTCCATTGTTGTCACCAACAGATACAACAATACTGTGCACCTTAAGATTAGGCCTCTTTCACTGTTGTTTTATATTTTCCCTCAGTTTTTTTGCTGTAAGCTTTGAAATTCTGCCAAACAAGCCCTCAATCTCATATTCCTCTGTTCTCTATTCCTGGCTATATTTGTGTCACCACAGAGTAACATTTGAATAATATTACTTTTGGCTGAGCATGCATTGCTAAATCGACTTTAGGTCAGTGTGTAGCCCAAACTGGGCCATTGACAACATTCCAAGCAGATGATTGGTGGAGAAAGTCAAATTTGAGTTTTGTGGCTTTTAGTTCATGTCTATTACCTTTTAGGTTATATGTTAGCTTTAAGGTTATGCTAAAGGTTGACATACAAATTTATAATAGTGTAAATGTACATTTTTAGTTTTCTTGGGGGGAAAGACTTAAGAGAGCATCTAAATTTTTGTCCAATGTGCTCTTTTGGATAATAATGTCTTTCCTCATTTCCTCCACCTGCCAGGGACCACAAATAGCAACCAGCAAATCATGGTTCGTGACTGTGGTGAAAGCCTATTGGCTATCAAAAAAGTTAAACAAGCTCTGTGATACACCATGAGCAGTCCCCACTTCCTGTTTCAACAACAAATACGTCAACAAATACGTCAACATCTCTGCTTATCAAAAGATTTAACAAGATTTCAACCTCCTCAGCTCAGATTTTCCAGCCCATCTTGCTGATAAACTGAGCTGAATCAGTGACAGTTTCTTTAAAAGGTGCAGAGTGTCTGTCTGTATGTTGCCCCAGCATCAATGACCCTGTTTCCTGTTAATCACAAGAGTCTCAGGGCACAATTTAGATTACCCATATTTTCTGTGGATTAGCCAGGCGTAATCTGCTCAGCAGCCCAACCATGCCTCTGTATTTATGCTTCCATCATGCCAAGCACGGACAGCCCTTCTGTACATCACGTTACAAGTGTCCTCGAGTGAAGGAGGCTCCTAATGGGGGCATGAGAGGAACAGCTATACGTTACAAGAGACTCAATTTTCTCGTGCATCGTTATCTCACATTTTCATTAGCCGTCTCTCTTTTGGGTCTATTTCTGTTGTTCTTGGGCCTTCGCTTACAACCCGCCTCATTTGTAAACATGCCTGCGCTCCATTCAATCTCTCTCACCCTCTGTGCTGCTGATGTAGTTGACTTTGTGAATGTAGCTACAGAAACATGTCTCCTCGATTCATGCTCACAATCACACTGAGATTACCCAGAATCCCTCTGGTGAAAATGAGGGAGACACAGCAGGAATGATTTAATGAGCAGTGGAGGCATCCCTTGAGGAAGCACACTTATACTGGCATGTTTACACATGTGAACACACACACACACCCTCAAACACAGCAGGGCCATACAGGGCACCCCATGGGCAAAGAGCAACAGAACCCATGACATGACCTTCAAGCCCCAGTGTCTTTCCTGGTCCAGATAACGGTGAGATACTTGTAACCTGCCAGTCAAACAGAAAGGCAGAGACATTTGCATAATCGTGAAGGTCAGCGTGATCTTGACTTCCTGTCATACCACACAAATCAGCTGCTGCAGATTCAGGAAACACGCTTCAGAGAACACTGCCCAACAAAAACATGCTACCCTGAGGAACACTTGCATGCTCTGAGCAATTAAAGGTACAAGTAAGCAAAAATCTCTTCTTGCTTTCTTATTCATATTTAAAACAGACAAATGAGATAATAAAGGAATAGTTCACCCTAAAATAAAAGTTCTATCATCGTGCATGATGTCCTAAAACTGTTTGACTTTTAAAAGAGCAATATCCAATAAAATGACCAGAAATTGTCAATCCCTAAATATGACAAAAATACAATAAAAACATTAATTTTATTTGATTAAAATGGCTTGTTTGTTATGTTTACATTTTTTTAAAGCATAACAGAACAAAATTATGAATGAAACAAACGCTTTGCTCCTAACTAAAAAGTAACTGTAAAAAGTAGTTGCCATTCACTTTTATTGTTTGGATACTTACACAAAATATAATTGAATAAGACTTACAACATCATCTAAAATACTCAAGGCACCAGATAAACTCCAGATCAGGCGTGCAATCACCCGGAGAGGGACAGTGGGTGTAGGTGGGCATGTGCTTTTAGCGAGCAATCAGTGTTGCAGTAATGTCACTGGCTTTTATAAGAAATTAATCTTAATGTCACTCCACGCACATGCTCTGAATGTCAGTGCATTTTAATTGGCTGTTCAAATGGCAGCATTGTTTGTGACTAAAGGCAACAGATGAGATGCGGACAAATAAGGAAACTTGAAAAAAAAATCCAATATTGGGTTTTCTAGTGTAGCGTTAAAGAGTGTTTTCTGCTGACAAAACCAAAGGAAAATGTCACTGTGTTGCTATGATTAAAACAAGAGTCACATGGTTTATAAGCCTCTACTCCAAAAGACCTGACAACAAAAGTATGAGTGAGAAATTGAGGGAAAAGATAGAGCATAGATTGAGAGAGAGAGAGAGAGAGAGAGAGAGAGAGTTAAAATAACTTGCCACACCAGCAATGGTGAATTAATACAACTGAGCAGCTCAATAGGCTCAATATTTTGCATCATTTTATCAGAAATATATATTTTCATCCTCAAAACCAAAGTATTCATCTGTTTCTGTTATGCATATAGTAATGATGAACACGGTAGGTCATGAGTCACCATGAGTCAGTTTCTATCTCTGTGAAACGGCATCTGTCACAAAAACATACAGACACATTTTGAATTTCCTCATATTTTTGCTTGTTTGTTTATAGTGATAAATATTAAATTTCCTGTCTGTCGCCATGCATTTTCTGAAAAAAAACAAACAAAAAAAACTAAAAAACTAAAATAATAATTGTACACCAATAACAGTACACACCACATTACATTGAGGTTTGGGTCACTGTTTCTATGTATCATTTTATTTAAACCATATATTATACTAGTGATGTTGCAGTTACTTTTATATTTGAGCCCAAATATAGCCAGAGGTCCAACATTTGGTGCCTGTGATTTAATATATGCACTATATGCACTGTTCATTATATGTTAAGCTACATTCAAAGAAAGTTCGGATTGGGTTTCACTTGTAAAAATGCAGAAGAAAAGGATCTGTTATGATGATTGCAAGTCAAAGATCAGCGTTGTGACCAACATTTTGATACACACAATGCCTTTAAAAGAAAGATCTTCAGACCTGAACACCCAATCAATTGAAAGAGACACTTAATGGGACATTTCCACCATTGCAAAATGATTTCAAGTTTCCACAGCAGAATGTTAATAGCACCCAAAAAGTCACTCAGCTGTGACAGGTACCTGCTCTCTCTGGCATCCGTAATGGGTGAATTAAACACAGCAGGCTTTTATTTAATCATGTAAGGAAACCTGGCAAGAACAGTGTTTATAGAATGAAATGTCCTGGACTGCATAATCCAA
This sequence comes from Yasuhikotakia modesta, assembly GCA_036877545.1. Taxonomy (NCBI): domain Eukaryota; kingdom Metazoa; phylum Chordata; class Actinopteri; order Cypriniformes; family Botiidae; genus Yasuhikotakia; species Yasuhikotakia modesta. The sequence continues at coordinate 101,235 of JBAJNP010000216.1, read as the reverse complement.
CCTCACAGGGACCACAAATAGAAATCAGCTGAGTGAGAAAAGCGACACAGAGAGAAGTCTTAAAGAGACAGTTTACCCAAAACATTCTGTCATCAATTAGCCAGCTGTGTTTGTTCTAACCCAAGAAAATAGCTTTTCTTTTTGTAAAACTTTTCAGTTTTACACAACTTAACAGGATGGGGCTACAAGTTGTCAAAAAATGACCAACAACCACACCCCAATATGACTTGCTAAGTATTTTTTATGTTTTCCCAAGTTGTAGATTTGTATGAAGACACACTGAGCTGTTGTTTACTGAAAAAAACAGTAAGCAACATTAAAATTTTTATTGACTTTACTTACTATTTACACTCAATATAACCATAGACCATACAAACAGCCAGCCTTCATGCTGAATCTGAAATATAAAAAACATTAGATGGCAGAATGATTTCAAAGACAAACACAGCATGACAGAGACACGTTACATGCACACATGCTGGACAAAGCTGTGACTGTAAGTTGCTGTAGGATTAAACAAAACAGACCTGAACCTGTCAAAGTCTGGCAGTAAGTGCCACATATTTCCTGTTAAGTCTAACAGACACACACACTCCTGTCATACAACAGAACAGCTCATCTCTACTCGAACCATATACAGGCATGATGGGAAACTATTACCTTTCATGGGAGAGAGAGTGAGGCTGGAAAAAGGAGAGTAGAGATAGAGAGAAACAGCAAGAAACGGAATGAAAACACATTATTTACGTATATTTCCCAATTTTCCATAACATTTCTGCATAAAACTGAAACGGTTTTTATTTGCAAGGCTAGTCTACAGCGAACTAATACCAAATTAGCACTAAATCTGCAAAAACCAGCCAGCCTAGGTATGTTAATCCCTGTTTAAGATGGTCTTTTTAGTGTATCAGGTCTGATGTACTTAAGCCATGAGTTAGATTCCTTTTGCCCTATAGGAAGATACCTGACTGCCTGATGTGTTTGTTTGACTTTATAAAGCCACTTTATTATAAATGAATGACAACAACTGCTGCCATGCACACACATTAAAAGTGACGTGCCCTAATGTAGGCAGGTAAAAAGTTATTACTGGCTATTAATTTGTGTTCATAAGTGGCTTAACTTGTTACAGCAATAAGACACAGGGACAAAACATGCACATCACCACCTTCAAACAACAAAAAGTGACACAACAAAAACAAGTTTATTTCACAGAACTCAGTGCAGCTGGTCTGCGGTTGTGGTCTGTAACATCTGTGGGGAGGTTGCAAGGGGCTAATCGGAGAAAAACATTTTATAGCCAACACATCAAGCCCAAGCAGGAAGCCTGAGTCAAGCTACTTTGGCAACTAAATGAGGGACATTCTACTGTTTCATAAATGTAAAATATCCAGGAAAATATCTCCACACTTAACTCTAAACTTCCTCACAGTTCAGTTTGTTCAGTTTGAACAAATATTTGAAGCATGTGTTCTCATAGTTTAGCAATGACATTTTTTCTGAAGGCATAGTTCACACTCTCCTATCAAACTAACAATTAAAAAATGAGACTGTTTTGTTAGATATCAGTGTTAACTCTGGGGTATGTCTTGGGTCAGTGTGAAGTTAGCTGCTGAATTTAGAATGTTGGAAAACAGTGTCAGACTGCCATAACAAACACTAACAGGAAAAACACAACAATCCAACACAATGCAAAATCTGTTGGAATGAGGCATTTGTTGGAGTGGTGTAAACCAATCTAACAAGTATAAAGTTTCTCAATATCCTAAAAACCTACAGGCAACTTTGGAATGTTTAAAACAGTTTTTTTTTCTTGGCAGCATGAATCATGCTTTATATTTCATTTTAAAACCACAAAATTTGTATAAGAGAATGTACAAGACTACAGACTACAGAAATATGGTTGCACTGTAGCCTTTTGGTGCATAAAACTGTGGTAGTTTTTTTTGGTCATGATACTCTTAAATTTCTGGAGAACCATGTCATGAAGTATAAGCAACGCCACATCCTACATCCAGTGCCATAGTATAGATTGTAAGTGTTACAATATTACAGTAACATACCATCAATGCCTCCTGTAAGTTACTATAGTGTAGCCATATACATAGTCTACATTTCCCGCCGAGAAAATTATATACCTCCTCATCAGTCATTTGAGGCTGAGTTTCCCAACTGCCCTTCCCTGGATTCACAACCATCCATCTTTTGAGCTGCTGCTTAGTGAGGCACAGTGAGAGACGAGTCTCTCTCGTCCTCTCTCTCCCCTCAATCTCTTCTCCTCTGTGTGTAGTGAACAGATGGAGCTCTGGCATCCATAGTCACTCAGGAGCTCACAAACAGGTAAATGGGACCACTAGGAACCTGACTGTACATATTGAAAACTGTTTTGCTCTAATGTTCAACGTGGGCGAAAGACATATTTGTGTTCTTAAGAACGGGACCCATATGGTTGAGGTATATCAAGCTGTAATGTAGTCTTCAACATTAAGTTATCTCCTCTTCCCTAGACTTGGGCCTATAGAAAAAGGAACTATTTTGCATGTTTGTTTCAGCCAGATAAAGTGAGAGTGAGGAGATGGTTTTTAACTAGTTTTAACTAGATGGGTTCTTAACTAATTTAGTATCATCTAGCTTTATCAGAAACATCAACCTAACCAAACCAAATCTTTGCTATTGAACATCACAGCAAATCTTGGCTGTGTTTGTCCACCAGTTAGACCAGCGTCAAAGAAAAACCCACCAAGGAAATTCACGCTGGTCTGAGCTGGTATTTACAGCAACCACAGGGTTCTTGACACTGTCCTGTTCAATTACTGACATTGGCTTTTTCTCTTCATCTTTATTTATTCAGTTATCTCTGTTCCGCCTCAAGCGTTCCTGCACTGTCGTTCCGTGACTCTTTCATTAGCTGTCACATACAGAATTGCTCCCGTGAGAGCTGCAGATAAAAGCTGGTAAGCGCTGCATGTCGGAGTGACCATCCCATAATCGTGTGGACCATTATCAGTGACAAGCTTTCGTCCTCAAACCCGCTCTCACCTCGCCTGGGGCCCGAGGGTCTCATTCTCACCGTAAATAGCGCACCACTTAACCTTGCCAGCATCGGTAAGACCACAGGGCAGAGGGAGGTGGACGGCAGCCATTTTTGTCCCTCAGCTCTTATCAGTTCAGGACTCGGGGGATGTGAGATGGACCCGCAGGAAAGAAAAGGCACAAATGAGATGGCTTTAATATATTAGGAAGGTTTTTCCTTGACAGCAATGAGGTTAAAGGTGAAAAAAAGGACTTTGCAGATGTTTCTCTCAAGACGAGCCAGTAATGCTATATGTGTCTTTTTACAGCTTCAGAACAAAGCTCAACAATGACTTTTTTCATATTTGCCAAGACCTACACCAGAATATTTACCAGTCTGCATTAAACATTAATATTAACATATAATATTAAACATTATTAAACAGATTATTTCTAAACCACATACTCTAAGCTACGCTATATTACACACATTCTTACTGTACATGTTTGTCAATAGTTATCTCATTTGTGTCTATTTCTTTTTTGAAATATCTGACATAAATTTGAATCTTGAATCTTTATTAAATTTCTTAGCTGTGAAAAAGCAACTGCTGAGCGATAAAATATTCCTCTGGGGGATTGGGTGTTTTGTGGCATGGGACGGCCCTTGAGTTTTGGTAATAAACACAGCCATATCTTGTTTTTAATCAACTGCTAGGACTAAAGGCCTCACGCTGACACCCACAACCACCATTTATCACTGGGGCAACAGGGGCTTTCACATTCTTCATCCATGCTTAAGTACCTCCTATGACCCCAGATGGTCAGCTTTGACCCCATGACCTTTTGTGTCAGTCATATAGTCAGGCAACATAGATCAGATGTTGTATTATCTAAAGTGACCATTATTAACAATCACTTCATTGGTTCAAGGGATGTGCAGGTGAGTCCTCATTTCTGATTAGTTCAGAATTGATGCTACATGAACTGATGGGGCTTGACCAGTTTAATCATGTAAACAAGAAAGCTAGCCATCCTATTACTGCATTTAACAGATAAAAAGCCCATGAACCAGCAAGAATCAGCAGATCACTGTTGATGCAGGAAAACCACATTGGAACCACATAGGATTTTGTGTGTACAGGATACAAGAGTCACTCCTAAAATCTGTGACCATTCAACGTTTGGCCATCTCAAATGCTAAAAACAAAATAGTTGTTTATACATGTTTCTTACCTACTGAGTGGTAGTTTTTTTTGTTCAGGTATTAGTACAAGAGACATTTTAACTGCAATGTTTAGTAAACCTACATTGACAGAGGTGCCATGTTTTATTTGTGTTTATTAAGATGCCGCATTTAAACAGCATGCTCTCTGTCAACTGTAATGCATTGACTGCTGGTGCAGTACAAAGAGGGGAACAGAACGGACATCTGAATAGGAGGGGATGAAAGGACAGAATGAGAAAGAGAGAGAGAGAGGGGGAGAGATAGAGTTGTTGTCTTCTAATTTGCACTGCTCAGGCAGAGGGAAGGTCTTGCTATGCCAAGGAAAAACACAGTGAGTTGTGCCAAATCTTTGCACATCTGGGGCTGAAAGTGAGCAGTCTGCATACACCCTTTCCCTCCCACCAACACGCTGACTCCACCCTCCCTCCTTACCCCATAAAAATCTGGCGTTGAATGCATGTCTTGTTTAAGTCACATTCAAATGACTGTCAATTTACTAAACTCACTTTCTGAATTCCTAAACTTCAAAATTTCTTAAGGGATGAATAACTTTAAAAACAGTTATTCCATATCATTTCGCTTATGTCACAATAAAGAGGTTATTGGAAAACCGTTTGCTTTAACAGACAATTTGCTGCATGAAATTTCATGAAGCACAGAGGAAAAGGTTTTCCGATGTTCCATGTCAGTCATTCCCAGGATTTTCCATGATTAGCACATTAGCTGTACTGTTGATGAATAACAGCAGCGGCATTGAGATTATTTGCCAAAGTCTGTTTACAAACTAAACGTCCAAGATAGCAGATCAGACTGATTTCATTAGATAACGTGAACAACTGTCAACAGGAGGGCAAAAACGTCATTTTGATTTATCTATTTATATCTTAGTTAAAATAAAGTTCTATCTCTTTGAATAAAGTTCTAGGTCTTTGCTCATCAAAGTCTATCAGTCTGTACTACATTTGATTAATTAATGATCAGCCCTTTAAAACCAAACATAGTCCACAATTCTATTCTGATAAACATCAGTAAGGCTGGGAGAAAACAATGTTTCATTCTATTAACTTTTTGGATGGTAAACAAAAATGAAAAAGAACAAATAGATATTTCCATATCTTGCCTTACTATATAGTAAGAAACAGTAGCAAATTTTTACTAGTGGAAACATCTCTATAGTAGCGTAGTACTGTATATACCATAATATTGCTGTATTTAATAAAGACACAGTGCAGATTGACCAAACTGAACAATTATTTTGTCAATTGTTCTGTGAATAGATCTCCCTCAACAGTCTCCCTGTGTTTGAATGAACAGATACTTCATTCATTTCCTTGCTTTCTCTGTGTTGTGCTAATCTTTTCATCACTATATCATTTCCTTATCAGTCATTTTGAGTCATCATTCCCATCTCCTTTTCTCAATTGAACCGGCAGCTGGGGTTATGCGGTCTACAGCCACAGACACACACACACAGACACACACTGTCATAAGATTGATTGTGAGGCCAATGAAGTACAGGTGTACAGACGTACTTGTTTAGGGTGGATAACAGCAATTTGCACTCCATTTACTGAGTGTAGACAGAGGTGACCTGCTGCATAGTACAGGACAATCTGTACGTCTGTGTAAAAGATGAAGCATTAAGGCTTTACTTAGTGTCAGACAGGGTTGTTGTACAAACAGCAACATCCTGAGTCAAGTCTTTAGGTGAAATATGAAGAGCTACATTTTGACTTGCATAACACTAAACACAATAACAAATCTCAAAATATTTAAAACCTAATACCACCATATGTATCAGGATGTCAAAGAATGTGCTTACAAACCAATACCATAACATTAATCCACTACATTAATGTAGATGGCTCACAAATCCCTTCTGTCTACAGTGTCAAACTGAATGCCCACCCAAGGGCCACCTAGACCGCAAAAATAGGGTTTTAAAATAGGTTTTTAAAGAATTATGAAATAACTGAAACAAACAAAATGTTCCAGTATTCTGCACTAATTCACTGAGAGTTTAATTGCCCAGTTATGTATAAATCCTCCAGGGCTTCGTCTCTCCGTGAAGCTAATTGAGCTCTTGAGGAACTTTAACCGCTACTTCTGATTAATATACCTGTGTCTGTTTGTAAGAAGAAAAGATCTGAAGGAACATGAATAAACCTGAAAACTGTAGGAAAAGAGGTCAGTCAGACAGCTATGAGACAAATTAGCATTGATGCTAATCATACAAAGAGGCAGATCAAGGGAAATTCTCTCTGAGGCGCTATCATTAAGAACCGCTAAATAGCTTTTCATTAGCTCGTATGGCACTGAGGTCCATGTGTCTGCATGAGCGGCCCGCTGCAAAGACTGAACCTTGTGACCCGAGAAGTTTTGGGACTGGCAAGTACTCTGAGAAACGAGCGATAAGATGGCTTTCCCACAGAGGGACATTTCGTTATCACACCATCATTTAAACGGCTCACTGCAACACAAAAAGCACCAGGAACCAACACATAATGAAGCCTTTAGTCATGTTTCCCTCTGCCTCAATAATTTATTTAACTATTTACTTTGGTTAATGATGTTACTTTTAAGATGTAATTACCGTTCCCCACACACTATATTTATCTGCAAATAAAGGGAACAAGTTAATCTGAGAGTAAAATCAGGCAGCTGGTTCAAGGAATGGAGCCAGAATGAAACATTATTGCTCAGATGTTATGCTTTTATGGCACAGGAGATGTAATGAAAGATCACTGCTATATATCATCACTATTTTTCAGCTTTGCTGTAGATGCTGCCTCCTGCTAATTAAATAGGGGTGGACACACCCAATCTATAGAACATCGGATTGGACAAAATTTAATGTTGTGCAGGATGACTCATGAATATTTTTTGTGAGCGAAAGAAAAGCAGAAAAACTCTTCACTTAGCCCAACATTTAGTGTCATTGATGTCTGGGACAAACAATTAAGATATTATTGAGATCTCATTTCTGTTTTTTCTTTCCTAAGGGGAGACAGAGTGAAAGTGGAAATATTAACATTTTTCAGTCTTTGATTTAAATGTTTTTCTTTGTTCTGATTGTGGGGTGTCAGCTAGAGTTCAGAATCTGGAGTTTGTTTCTCCATCTCGGAATCACAACCGAGATGGAGAAAATATAGAGTGAAGGGAAGCGAAAAGGAGGGGGGAAAGAAGAAACAGAACCTTAGTAAGACACAGAAGATGAACATCAAAGATCTTCTCCACACCCAAGAAAAACCCATGTTCTCTGCAGAACCTCCAGAGACTTACAGAAGAACAAAGTGTTGTGAATATAATGTGATATTTAGGTGAACAAAGAGGACTTAAACACACACACACACAGAGGCTGACATGACTCAGCACTTATACATCGCTGCTTTTGTTTTCTAATGAAATTCGATCTCATTCTCCCAATACACTGACCACAGCTGACCGTGACAATGTATTTATGTTTATGATAGAGAACCGTGTAATTCTGTAACTGGGTATTTGTTGCATGTTGTAAACAGCTCAGCATGAGGTAACAGGTGCACCAGCATCATTCATTATGACTGACTGACATCTCCACTTAAACGATTGACACTGGCACGCACAAACTAGTATGCACACTTTGTTCTCTCCTGTTCTGTAAATACAATTGTAGGCAGCAGGCAGCCCCCCCACCCAACCCAACCACACACATATATAATCAAAGTGTTTGAATTGGATTTCACAGTATTTTGGTGGGCTGCACTCCTGCAATGCAAAGGATTTCAAACTGCATGCAATTCTCAAACCCCACAACTGTAAAGTGAGACAAAATTATAATAATCATCTAGTTTAAACCTCAGGTGATTGCATACACAGAGAAAATAATACATATTTATTTTCACATATTCAGGCTATTTTTGAAATAGCATATTATTACTATTTGGGTGGTATATAGTAGGCGTACCGGGTACAGTGTGCACATTTTCTGTAATCATGGAACGCCCCGATCACGTATCCAATGTCAACATCAATTTATTACATGATGTTTAATACAACATCAAACTAAATGTAAATGTTTCTGTCTGAAATGTTTAGCAATGCATAATGCAGTAAAATGATGCATATAGTAGGCTGGTATACGCTTTATAACCACTACTTTGTGATACCAGAACATTATAATATATTGTACCAAAAGTTCCTTTTTTCCCCTATACATTTCTATAGGAATATTTTTTTTGGTAAAGAGGTGATTGACAGACCAGAGAGATTAGAGCTCTGATCCTCTCGCTTGTATCATGACCTTCATCCTCTAAGTGCATTATGGATTATCGAATCAAGTGACATATGCCATCCAATAGAAAAAGATTACCGTTCCTCGATAAGCCAATAGCGTGTCCCGTTCACAGCTTTGTCACACATGACTGAAATACGGAACTTCTGAAGGGGGTGTCAAAGCTCAAATATGTGTGTGTGTTATGTATGCTTAAATCTGTTTAAGAAAAGCTCTGAGGGCTGAAACTGTGTCTGGGACAGAATCTTGAATTCTGGAATAATCGTCTGCAGTTGATCGAAGTTACAACAAAACACAACTGAAATCCAGACCAATTGGGACCATGACTGAATTTGATTTTCTATAGTTACAAGCAAAAACGATAAACGATGTGTGTGTTTCCCTGTGCTTGACTGAAAGATAATCGCTTTAGATACTGGATCAATGCTAATTTATATCATTCTCTGTTAGTTGCATGCATGACAACATTCAGCATCAAAATCTCAGATGTCTGAGACTTCACCGTCTGTATCTGTCTTTCACCAGAGACTTAACAGGTCTAAATTCAACCATTTAGCTGCTCATTCCTGTTCATAGCTACCTTCCAGCTCTCACTTCCTCATTGAGCATTCAGAAACCAGCTCTGACCTTGGCCCAACCATCACATTTAGATGAGAGGAAGTGAGAGGAAGTGAGCTGGCATCTGCAGGCACCTGCACTCACACACACACACACACACACGCTCACGTACGCACACACACGCTCACACACACACACGTTCACACACACACGCTCACACACACACACTCTGGTTGTGCTCTCCTGATTTTTGCTATATTGGAGAGCTGGACATGACCCCCAAGGTTACACACAGACTATACACATGGACTATTCAGACTATTCACATACACAAAAACGCACAAAAAGAAACACACACATATAGGAGATGGGACCAAGAGACACATCAAATATTTCCAATAATTGCAATGATTTTTGGGCAATACAAATGAAAGATGAAGTGCATCTTTCATGTCACTAATAGAGTTACAGATTTTCCCAAACACTCCCCATGCTCATGCTAACCAAATCTTGCTATGTTACAGTATGGAAAAAAAAATCAGTGTTTCTGTTTAATTTTCCATTAAATCATTGTTACAAAAAGATACATTCACTTGAGAAGCAAAACAGTGAAATCATTTTAATATATTTCAGAGAAAATATCTTGAATTGTCTTACCCCACTGGTAAACTGATTTACCTTTAAATATACTTTTAAGATTTATGTTAAAACACGAAAAAACAATTTGCATAAGGGCAAGAAAAACAACCTTAAATCAAGATGTATTCACTAAGAGCAAACTTATATCTTATGCAATTTTACTTCTCATGTATATGTATCTTGTTACAAGGGTGTTAACCTATTTCTAAAGGAAAAAAAATCAAAAGGAAACAATTCTTTTCACACACAGGGCAGCTACTGCAACTACTGACTGCTGGTGTGAGTGAAAGCAACTCCATTTTTCTGATCACATTGTCAGAGTGAAAGTGTGTGTGTTTAAATAAATTTCTCAGAGAATCTCATGCTGGCAAAGATGGTAGGTGATGGATGGGGTTACCAAACACTTTCTCACTTTTTCTAGATTATGTCTGTGTATAACCGCACACAGCCTTGACTCTGTGGTACCTGTTTTCATTCCCCAACAGGCCGACACGTGAGATGCTTTGGTAGGCAGTACTCAAGGCGAATGAGGATCCATCATCATCGCTTTCACTCCCCTGCCTCCTGCAGCACGCTAGCGGTGGGCGAGACAGAGGGGGCTGAATGTTTAAGCGTGGAAAAATGGGGGTGATGAAAACCTTTCCTCGTGTTGATGCATGTCAAAGGAAACAATACCAATTCAGAGAGTGAATCAGGCCGTCTTTGTAGATTGATGGGGCAAGATGGATGTTGAAATTGTGTGTGTGTGTTTGTAAGGGTCACAGCAGTGTTAATGGGCACCTTCTAAAGTGTGGCACCTATGAAATGACAGCGTTCTGCTTCAAACTGACAACAAAGTACATGGAAAGATTGGGTCAGGACCAATACCCTGCTGTCATTGAGGACAGGTGCCCAGGAAGGACAAACTTCAAAAGTCCTCATTTTATTCTTTGTGCATTCTGCTAAAGCACACATGTACATACTGGATTTCTAGTGGTAAGTTTGTTTTTCACAATCGGTACACACAGTAAGACAATAATTTACCACTTCCACAAATTACATTTAAAAGAGCCTGGGTTTAATTTTAAGTAAGTTTAATTAAAAAAAATAGTTATGAAAGTTAAGAAAGTTATGGCTGAAATAATAAGAGCTTTCAAAACCTCATGAATCTTACCACAGGATCAATGAATGCTAATGCATTCATATGATAATGTGTGGACCGATAAATCAAAATAGCTGCCTGCCGGACATGACGGGTAAATGCTTTTCTGTATGCCATACAACTGTCCTGCATAATCAATACTAGGAGGTGATTAACTATATGATGGGCAAAAGGCCAGGAAAAAGAACAAAAGATGGGAAATAGGCTTAGTGCTGAAGTGAGATTTAGATAAAAGGAGGGATTTAGTTAAAGGGGAAATGACTAGTTACATTTGTTTGCCAATTTGGATTATTGAAAACTCTGCTTGCCCTCCATTGGTCAGGCAAACCTTTAGTCCCACCCCACTCGACTGGTTAATGTTGTTAATGTATGTTATGATGATCAGGGCTCTGAAATAAACAAAGCATTATGATAAAAGATATTTAAGGTAAAATAAATGAGGAATCGACTGGATTGTGAAAAGTGGACATTCCACCACACAATAAAACAACAACAATAAATAGCTTTTTGGCTATGCTGACATTTACCAACACTCTGCCTGACCTTGCAGATATCAGCGTGAAAGAAAGTGTTTTTAAAGTCAGGATCTTACAAACTGTCAAAAAAGACAAATGATAGTATATTAGAAAAGCAGAAGTCATGACTTGAAAAAACACAATTAGTGACAACTCCATTCATTCTCCTCTACACCAAGGTTTGGAGTTTACTGGAGATTAGAGTTATAACTCCAAGTTATTGGAGTTTGGAGTTATTTGGAGCCAATGTAGATGTTGATAAAGCACTATGACATTCCATCATCCTGTCAATTGTCAGATCCACATTCACAAGCACGTCACTCAATATAGCTAACAAAGTTTTGTCTGAAGATATCCAAAGAGCATTCAGCGTCTGATATAGTTGGAATCAGCCACCACCCATCTACAAAGACATCAGGAAAGCTAAATAGTTTTATATAAATAAGTGACTTCTTATTCTACATACTAAAAATGGTAAATGGTGCTGTTTAATCTCAACCCTTATGTTGTGCTGCTATTGTTGTCTCTTAATTTCTTTTGGTGTTTTCTCTTGTTTGTTTTAATGTAAAGCTACCTTGCAACAACTGAATTGTGAAAAGCATAATATAAATAAAAATAAATTGAATTGAAAAATTTAACCTCTTGGGGTCTGCAGGAGTCAATGAGAAACGATACTGAAATGATACACAGTAGAACCTTGAATGGAGTCAAACGTCTTTGTGAAATTCTAGAGGGGATAACATCTCAGCATGCCCTACACAGCTGAAAATACACCTGTGCTGGACCAATGTCCTTCCTCTTACCATGATAGAATTGAGAAGTCTTTGCTAACCAGTGTACTGTCAAGGACTCGTCCTTGCATCCTTTATAAAAAGCCTCTGCCTCCAAACTAAACTGCTCTTAAATACACTGTATACAACACAGTGGCTTCTGGGTATTGATCCAGGTCACATGACCCAAAGATCAATGTCCTCTATAAATCACCCTACAGGATGTTCTGAGTTAGCCATGCTACAGGCGAACAATGGTGAACTGGAGAAAAAAGACAAGGACTAATTATATAAATCTTTTAGTTTAATGTGATTTCAATTAAAGGAAATGTTTCACTATTGACCTGCAAACAGGTGTGCACTAGGACACACCAGCCTGCTAGATAGCGACTCAAACCTATCTTGGTACAGGCACAAACACAAGCACACACACACACACCTCTTAATAAAATGACATAAACATAACATAGCACAATTTTGTGAGATTATTCTGCAAGCTATTCTGCAAGCCTCTATTGTCCAGGCTCCACCTGTATACGTTAATGAGCTTGCTTTGCGTCTTTCAGCAAAATGTTGCCTGAAGATCCGCCACACCATTCATTACCATCAAAACCGCAAAATAGAGGGAATCTGTCAGGTAAGACACACATTATAAGATGTGCAGCTATACTCCATAATTCATTTAGAGCAGCTTTAAGCCTGTCGTTATCAGTTGCCGCATTCGTTTTAATTGTGCCTGCTTTAAACACATTAGCCTGGCACCCTAACGTGAACCCCTTTATAGCACAACATTACAGTGAAACGCACCGCTAGCAGCTAACTGATGTCACTCTAATTTAATTGGATGAAAAGAGGCACTTTATTTGCACAATTCATGACTTCAGTGCTGTGTAAACAGTCAACATACACTATGAATAATACAGTCCCAGAGGGGACAGAAGCCACCATGCCCCCTCTCTCTCCTGTGTCTCTTAAAGTTTGTTCATCGTAAACTGAGGGAAATTTAAAGTTGGTGAGCAGCCAAACAGATGAAATACAAGAAACCTGCTTCCCCGAACCACTGAGACGCAGATTCTGCTGTTTACATGGGTGTAAGTTTTTCGTCTGAAGTGTAGCAGACCTCTCTGCGCTATAAATAAGTCATAGGGCAAGTTTGAGGGAAGGTAAACATTCTACTTGAAAAAGGCAGAGCCCAGTGACCACTTTATGGCACTTCAACTGTTTGCTTGGGTCAAACACTCATAAATAGCCAAGTGCATTGACTCAAGGATGGCAATCAGACAGATGAAAAACTGTAGAAACTGTGCAAAGGATAAACGTTGACTGGATGTTCTTAGCAACTATGGGAAACGCTCTCCACTGGAAGTAGTATAACTGCTGCTAGTATAGTGAAACAAGAATAAAATATAGTGACTGCAAAAACATTAATTTATGCATAAAAATACCAGACAGAAAAGAAACATTACAAACTAAGTCTAAATGACTTCGATGACTATCTAAAAAGTCATTGAATTCTAGATAACAGAGAATATTACTATTATGTGGAGAGTGATCTTAAATTTACGGCGACACATTAATGAATACAGCACATCTCATTTGTGGTTTTTGCTCTACAAAGGGCCACTAACAAGAAATTGTTTTACTATGGATCTCAGATCATGTCAATTCTTGTGATGTGCAAATAACCCTGGAATTTCCACAAGAAAGGGAAAGGGCAAAGCGGTGGTTTTGAATCGTACTAACTAGAATCTATTGAAGTAGTAAGGCCACATGTTATGGCGTTGTGTGGCGCCCGGCAGCGCTCCACACGCTTGCATTCAGATGGAATTTAGTGGCACTCTGGGCTGTTCTTTGCTGAGGCGGCACACTGCCGGCCCTGTGCACCATGACACCAGGGATTTAATTGGCTCATTAGCACACAGGCTGGTGAGTAGCTGAAACCACCACATTGCTCAATGTCAAAAGAGTATCCAACGAGAAAGGTTAACCAACTAAGAGATCACATGCCCTTTTGCATCAGAGAGTGTTGGGTTGTTATAACTAAGGCCAAAAAGTACAAGTTCACTTTGTTATGGCAAAACAAAATCCATAGCAGCTACAGGTTAAGAGATGAATACAATTAAAGCTAAAAATATGAAATAAAAGGTACTGGTCAGCCATATGTTGCAGTGTATCAAAAACGGGGGTCGATTAGATCGTTCACTGGAGCTGTAAAGCATTGTTTGGGGTCTGCTGCAGTTCCAAGCTCAGGTTTAATTATTCTGAAAGCCTCATTTTGCGAACGTAGCTGTTTTCTCCACCCTGAGTCTCTCTGGACCAAGGACAACAAATCATGGCAAATCTGAGCGCTCCACATCCCTCCACTGTACAAAACAAAGATGGAGAACAGCATTATGAGATTTAATAATAGAATTCAGCCTAACCTGAAGCTAGTCTTGAAATGTAAATAAGAACAAGCCAATAGTGACAAAAACACAATGTAAATCAACAACACAGTGCTGTCTTGTAAATTCACATTTTGTCTTTTTTTACATTTACTAGACAGTTATCCTGCATGGGAATAACACATAATCAGCTCCAAAGAGACACAAGGGAGTCCAGAAATGACTAAACAATTAAGCGTGTACAGAGCAATATGGCTACAGGCTGGGACTCAGGAAGAGAATGGCTTTAATGTTCTTCTCCCTGAGGTGCAGTAAGATTGTTATGCTTTAAACAGACCCAGTCTCAAGGTCTTAAAGCAGGAGTGTGTATTTCTTGCAAAAGCATTGGCTGCATCTAGGAAAGACTGTCTGCATGTGTTTTAGCAATGCCAGATTCTAAAGCTTACTGATATTACCACCCTCGGATGCCATGTTGGGTAAAACATTACTGTACTGAGTAATGTACTGAGTGCTGTCGGGCGTGCAGCGCTTCCTGCACCTGGCAACGCGGGATATGGAAGATATATTAAACTGTAAAGATACACATCTGCATGAGCAGGGCAGAGGAAGGTCTCCATTTCATCAACCAGTCAAGTCTAACAGCTTATAAAAAATCGAGGTGGGTTCACCATCTGCTATGGAACAGTTTCTGTAGGAAAAAAGGGGATACAACAAGGCAACGCACATAGTCGTTTGTTCAAGGTGGAACGACTTCAACAACGACCTTAATATTGCACACAAGCACAAACCTCTTCTGAGCATGTGCAGTGGCCGGACGTTTTAAAGGTCGAGGCGCTAGATAAACTGGCATGCGGGGTCAGCGTAATCAGATGCATAAGTTAAGCGCAGGCAGTCTTGCGTTTGATCAGTAATACTCATTTATGAAATGTTTTAACTCTACTATGAACAGAGAAACGCCTGACACAGAGGTCTGATAATTAAGTCATTCATTACCCACGGCCAGTGCTTCCAGTTTAAAGTGCCAGTGCTTAACGCTCTACATACATCTCAGGAAAACCATTCACAATAAAAGCCACAATTTCAGTGAACACAAGGTTAGGTCATCGAAAATGTACAATTTTCTACGTTTACTGCATCATCATTTTATATCATATACAACTTCAGGGAATTACACTACAAAGTACTACAGAGCTTTGGAAACATAGGAAGTCCAACAGAATGATTAAAGTCTTCCACTAAAATTAGTTAGTTAGGAGAATGTCTAGAATGGGTAGACCTGTGGACTAAGCAAAGAAGTAAAACAAATGTATATTCGTTTTTGTTATTTTTTGTTGTAATGATCTTACTGTTATTCTGATGATCATTGGACAGACGATCGGTTACTCTTTGAAAGGTCAAATTGTTTACGAATGGAATCCAGCTGGGAACAAAAAAAGTAAAGTCATTTGCATTTTTGTATAGCTTAATTTAATTATCATTAACACTCAACCAGCATAAAATACAAGTGAACTTCTGGCAACATTTTACAATGTAACATTATCTTACATTTCAGCCATTTATTTAGTCCTACTTTAAATCCATAATGGTCCATTACGGAAACTCCAGATATAAAGCTGTAATTTATGAACATTATCCTGGAAGCACAAACATCATAAACAACTCGATTCAGAGAAGAGGCGTCATAAAATCCTCAGCCCGGCTTGCGTCTCATCAATCAGGTCAATAAGCGATCGATGTAATCATATTCTGCTTGTGCAGCTTTTCTCCACTAATTAATGACCTTTTAGTGATAAAACAACACATTCGTCAGGAGCAAACGATTCGTTTAACCAGATCATGACTCATCTTCAGGCTTTGTTAATCTGAGATTACTTGTGGACCAGTGTTGCCAAGTATGTGTATCGTAAATGACTATGGGCTTGTTTATTCATTAAAAATGCTTATTAGATGGGGAAAGTAGCATTTAAGTTTTTTTTAGATAATTTTATATCTAATTTTATATCTTCATATTTAGATAAAATATGGGATAAAAGATCAAATAAATAGATCTTTAATAGATAGATAAAAGTATTTTAGTTGTTTTTGAAATTTAGACACTGGTAATACATTTAGCATTTTAGCCATAGCAACGCTATGAATTTATGGGATCAGACGCAGATCAGGTTGCTTGTACTTTCAAGATCTGGCAACAAGGCAATGGACAGAAACCGGCTGATTCAGGATGAGTAAATGCTCAGTTGTAGTGGTGGTGGTGGGGGGGGGGGTTGACTGAAGAGGTTGAAATGAAGTGAGACAATGGAGCAGGCCAGTTCGAAACATTAAATGAAGTGGCCTGCTAGCAGCGCTAATAGACTGTTTCAAATTGAAAGGAACAGTTGGTATCTAAATAGAGTGATGTGCAACATTTCCCCTCACGTTGCGGCTTCAGCATTTCCCAGAACAAAGCCGAGAAGATACACAACAAATAGAGTCTAAAGGCCGCTCTCTGTGTGTAGAAACATGCGTCTGCGCCGGAGATTATATTTATCTATCTAATCAATTCAATTCAATTACAGCTGCCTGTCAAAGCCGTGGCAACAAAGCTGGAGTCGCTTGCTAATGAATTCCTGGTGGGAGACAGAAGATGTTCGGAGTTGGCTTTCCTGCCTAAGGATGCAGCAGCGTTTCCTGTTGTAATAGATTTTTTTCCTTTGAGGCGTTCTGTGCATTGGCAATGAGAACATTAAACCATGAAAACAGGAGACTCCACTTCAGACTGAATCTGGTGTTGTGAATCTGAGACGATTCTTGAGTTGCAATCATAGGTGGTTCTGAGATGAAATACAAAGAACTTGTGGCTTTGCCTGGACAAAATATAAAAAATAACTCTATAGAACAGCAGGTGTGTTCAATCACACAGCAAATGCAGAAACTTACAGCTGGTGACATGCAACAGATACAACTGTGAAATTCCAAACTGCACAAGTAAATTTATATGGAACGTCTTAGGAAAAAAATATTCAAAATATAATACAAAACAAATGCACATCATCTAAAAAGACTAAATACACTTAGAAAAACTAAATGTCAGTTTGTACCACTTCCCTTGAAAATGCCAAGGATGTGAAAAATGCCATACATATTTTGAAGAAATATTTTTAAAATGTAAGACAATTATGTTGAGCTTAGTGTGATGCGTTCAAGTGTCCCGTGTTTAAATATGATGACATTTCAGCAACTAATGATTAATATTATGATGTGCTGCTTAAAGCTATAATATAGCTTTAGAAGAGTTGGAAAATTGTACAACTTTAATGTTTTTTATATGACACTATAAATTGTTCACAAATGTGTTAATGTGGCAACATTAGGGAACACTTACTAAAGTGGTCTCTACAGTAGCTTTATCTCCCAGACAAGCTCATCTAGCTGTCCCTATCCTCTCTGCTCCCATAAATGCCTATAAACAAACCTCTGAAAACACAGCTGATAATCTCATGTCTGTTTTCCCCATCAAACACATTTATATCCAATTTCCACATGTATACTTATCAAAACTTGATTAGAGAGTCTTTTTTGTACAGCATTCCTATTTATTTATTGCCTTGGTAGACAGATCATAGATCATCACTGAAGATAGAAATGTACCTGTTTGGCTCAAAAAGTGTATATCCAAAGCTACTTTATGGTCAGAACAGACACAAACGCCAGACAAATACATGTCAGTGTGTTTGTGTTCTTCTGAAATACTGTTTTCTTTAGAGAGGAAGTAAACGAAGCCTTGAAAGTACACAGTCAATAAACACCCACAATGAAATCACCCTTAACAGCATGATGCAAAAAACACAGAGATGCTGTTATCGTTTGGTTTCTTTCAATGTTGTGTCTCTCTGCAAGGGGGCGAATAAGCTGACTTCTTAAATACACACGTAATGTTGTTTATTTGCATGTGCTGTTTTAGCACCTGATTTACCAAGGAATTATGCAAATTAAGTAAAGGCTAAAAAACTAAGTGCTTGGCTTGCATACTTTATTAAGCTTGCATACTTGCATACAGCAGGAACCGTACAGCATTGCTTTACCACTGCAATACCGGCTCGTAAAATGGCTCTTTAAACTGCTGGGAGTGCGCTCAACAGCACTGCCTATCTAGATATATCCTCAGTTATAATACTCTCCATTATTTCATGACTTACTGCTGCCATTGTAAATACATTAAAAACGAACATAAACATTCCATTTAATAATATTTTGTTCACTGCTTACTGCTTTTCACAGGTGCAACATTAATTGCAGCAGGCAAACAGAATCGACTTGTGAATAATGCGCTATAATAAGCCTCATTTACATACAAAGGAGATACGCTTGCTTTTTATCACATAATTTAACTGCATATGCATGGCACAATGCTAAACGGCTGTAGACGGTGCCTGATTAAACGAGATTGTGAGGGGTTTGTGAATAACAAAGGTTTTTGCTCTAAACTACCTTATACAGATAAACTGTTAAAATGCTCAATGTTTTCTGTTAGCTTCATTGGCAATTCTTCTGGTGCACTGTTTATCATTGTGCTAATCTCAGTTCCTCCACAAGGGCCCCTCATCAAACTGTTTACTCTCGCTACAACAAATTACTTCCAAGAAACAGGAAAAAAGTAATTGCCCTCGCACCATTGACTTTCATAGTTATTTACTGCATCGAATAATGTGCAAATCCTCTATTCTTTCTCTCGCAAATTAGCATGGAGGTGGCGATTAGCTAAATCCTGTTGGGCCACGGAATACTGGAAGCCAATTCATAAACCTGGATATTAGCAGCGTTTGAAGGGCGGAGACCACGCTTGAACAATCGGTTATGCAAGCACGACGGGTCTTGCTGCACCAGGATGCATCTGGACTGAATTATCGTCAACCTGGACCGTTCATCAACATCTGTCAAAGGTTAGCCATAAAGGAAAAAAGGCAGTTCCTGTTGAGGGACTGCAAAGTAATCTGGGAGTAATTTAGTCAAAGGACTCTTGAGATTTACAGGCTAGAGAACGACTCAAACGCGGTCTGGTGTTTACTATGGGTTGCTTTGATTTTTTTTTCAGTCAACAAGCATGCTATATTTGTTTGCTGTTGGAAACGCTGAAGTTTTCTTCATAATTAAAGATTTTATTGTTATATTTTAGAAAAATACAACTAGTATTTATAGTCTATAAATATACGGCAGCGTATGAGGCATGGGTGGATTCAAATTCGTGGTATGATGAAACCTGTATTTTCTCTGAAAATAAACAAATTACATTCTGATTCACATTATATTTTTAACATTACACTGTAAAAAATTACAGTTCGTGCCTCAAACTCACGCTATTGGTTGGGCTATTGCTGCTTTATTAGCTTCATCAGGATATTCAAACACAATGTTTTGTCAATGTCAAGGAGCCACAATGTTTACATGTTTCAGGAAAATCATCGCATAAACGGCTAACTTATACTGTAATTGTCTCTGTACATCATGCTGGGCCAGGAGAATGGTATTTTAACTTTGAACAAAAGGACAAACAACCTTTTAAAATCTCTACCACGTAGACAAAACACCTCCCACAGATTTAGTCACGGTGTGTTTACAGTAAGAAATGGAAGCACATGTTCTTCATGGCCAAATGAGTAGAATTACACATCTGGAGAACTCTTCAAGCTGGGAGGAACTGTGGTGGGACAGCACAGGACAAATATTACATTTCACATAGAGTTTAAACTGAGACAATGCCACCTCAGACCTGGTGCAGCAGGAGACATGCAGACTGTCTTTCAGAATACGGCTGGGCTGAACAGCACCACACAAGATAACAAGGAGCTTAGAATTCATATTGCATAGTCACATCAACAAAAGACAGAGAATTATCTACACCCCGAGTCAAGGATATCAGTTCCCTTTCTGTCCTATGTCAGAACTGGGATGCTGAAACAGGTTAGACCCAGAGTGCTATGTTTCTGTGAGGCTTGATTTGGATAATATCCTCAAAAACATACAATAAGACAGAGCCAGACAACCAAACCACTTTTGAAAAATAGTTGTTATTCACGGTCCCTAACCGAACATCTGAGCTTTGGTAAACAAAGCAAACTAAACATTCAAATGTTCACCAGATGAAAATATCAGCCATTTAAGCTCATTCAAATCACCCTACAAACTCTAATTTAAAATCTACAAATGTGTTCTCATAAATATTTATTGAAAAACACAATCCACTTAAAAAGTAACATACTATAAGCCATATTTAGCATACAGGAGAAAAATATTAAAATGCCAATGCTGGTCTTAAACCACATCTTTCATTCGCTTTTGTCCTTATAACAAAAATCTCTTTAAATAAAGTGTGTGCTGTGTATGTGTGCATCTGTGTGTAAAAGTTGAAGTGAGTGGAGATTTTTTCAGTCTGTGCACATTCTGTGATTGTGGGTTGAACAGACAGAAATGTCATTCTGTAACCTCTGGGTCTGTGGTGTCCTGTCAATTTTAGATATGAGAGATCCTTCTTCTGCCTGTGGATATCAGCTAAATTTAGCACAGGACGAGAAAATGTGTTACTTTAACCAAGAACTTGCTGGTTTTAGAACTAATGCCACCCTGTGATGGGTATTTAAAATTGTAGACCTTCTACATTCACTGGTCAATGTGACTTGTGGAGTCTCAGCCGGGTCTGCAGAGCATTAGTAATCACATGACATTGAGAAAGTTCTTTAGTATGGTTCTATTAGATTTCTGACAAGTGAATTACAATCTGTTATTACTTCCCAGATTTCCCATTTAACGTTTTCCATTCCAAATCAGTCTCGGAGTGAGAGGGGCTACACCAAAGATTTATCATCTCAATGGGTTGCCATGAATTCTGCATTTCAAAGTACTAAGATGTGTCGGTTTCTCCAATTTTGAGTTCATTTCCTGATAGCAGCAGCTCACAACAGCTAATTTTACTGATAAGACTATTAAATATATATTGCTTTCCTCTGGGGAGCTAGACTTAAGTAATATTAGATCTTCGAAAGCATCAAATCCAATGAAATGGAAATTACCTCATTATGCACCATCGATCCAGGCTATCATTGTGAATACTCAATGATTTGATGCTATGATGAGATGGGGAGAAAAAACTATGGTGTTTGTTTGGTGTGCATTAATAGAGTCCATTAACAGACCTTCAGGGAGTTTACGTTTAATGACAGTATGAGGCCATTTCATTTAACTGATTTTATGAACAAGCCAATGACACCTACAAGCACAACATTGCTTCTTAAATCATTTTTTTCCAATAATATAATCATTTATCTCAACCAAACAAAGCATTTATACAAGCTGTATCACATATCTGAAAATCAATAAGGCTTAAGTTAACACTTGCAAAAAAAAACCTTTAAAGGGTAACCTGATATCAATGAAGTTACATCACATTTGTTTACAAGTGATAATGCCTTTCAAACACTATCATTACATTGTAAATTAAAATGTATGGCATGAGCTGAAGTGAAC
The DNA here is from genome assembly GCA_036877545.1 of Yasuhikotakia modesta. NCBI lineage: Eukaryota > Metazoa > Chordata > Actinopteri > Cypriniformes > Botiidae > Yasuhikotakia > Yasuhikotakia modesta. The sequence continues at coordinate 79,218 of JBAJNP010000216.1, read as the reverse complement.
ACACTGAGATATCTAAAACTTGAAGGTTTGTATTAAATGCAATGTATGTGCATAAAACAAACTCTCCTCTTTTCTCTTGTTATCTCACCATCATCCTAATGAGATTACATCAATGAGCAACATCCCATAATAGGGTTGGGTTACAGTTTTACCACTATAAGCAAAGCATTGACAATTTTTACATTTTGCATATTTCACAGGTAAATAAAGGCTAATCAATTTTGACTATTAAATCACGTAGGTCAACTTTATTATAAACACTATTGAAAGGGGTGATCAAGCATTTTATATCCTTAACCTTTTGCTTGTATTAAGAAGATACAAAAATGTTGTTTTCAGTTATTTTCAGTTGTAATATCATACAATCAATACATTACAGAAAGAAAAACTATGCACTGTTTTGCTCACAACAACTGTTTTTAAATTTATGTTTATGTTAGAAAAGTGTGAATATGTTCTTGATAAACTGATGCCCTTATATCAGCAATGGTACAGAAGCGTTGACCTTCTCAGTACTCCGGGAAGAATGCATGAGGAATGTTAATAGATATGTCCAAATTTAGGCAACATACAGACAGGTACTGCACTACACTTACCGCTTCCTCATGCATCATACAAACGCGCAGAGGACACAAAAGATGGATGAAGGAACAAAAGTTTGGCGCAGTGATTATAATAAACCATGGGAAAGCCACGCGCTTCTGCTACAAAGACTCGTGCAGAACGGAAGATCGGACAATGAAACCCAACGGAGACGCGGCGGTCCCGTTAAAATGTGACCGAGAGAATACAAGCACGATTTCCATGCAACCCCCAGTGTCTGACCCGAACGCACGCGGACATGCGAGACCACCGTGCCCACCGGGACACCAGCGGCTCGCGCCACCGGCTCCTTTGTGGACGTTTAACATGAAGATCTTTCTTGCCATTCGATGTCACAACAACAAATTAAAAGATCTGGATTGGGCGATGTGCCCCATCTTTGTTCTGTTCATTTTGTGGCACATAAACACAATCGTAACTGGCAAGCCCAAACAATAGTGCCCCCCACTAATATGTTGGATGATGCACAATTCATCATCCCTAAAGTCACATATAAATACATAACACCTCATCCATTACGCACATTGTACCAGGCCCTCCTCTTACACTATTGGGGGCTCAGGTACAAACAGAAGACACAATGAACCCAGTTGTCTACTTCACTCCTTTTAAAGGGTGTAGCTCGTCAGAGTCCAATACAGAGCCCCAAAAGCAGAACCATCTGGATTTCATTTACTCAGCAGACGACATGGATGGGTGTGGGTCTTGTTCTCAACTCTTCTTAATGTCTGTCATATCTAAGACTTTGTTCACTGCTCACTATAATACTGAAAACTCACTTGGCAAGGTGAACTGAATCCCGGACACATGATACTCTTAACTTAAAACATAAGGTTAGAGGTTTAAAAACAGTCTTTCTTACTTCCAGAAATATGAATAAATAATTCAATTTACTCACAAAGGAATAAGGAGCGGAATGTGGCAGACATCACGAATCCTGAAAGAATTGGGGGTCCTTTATAAATACTGAGATTTGAAAACAATGCGCCCCGGTTCCTTCGCTCGTCTTCAGACGGACTCAATTGTTCAATCACCAAAAACTGAAGAGCAGAAGAACTTAAGAAGAAAAATGGATCGGCAATCTATAAGGACACGAGCGTAGGGACAGCATAGCTGAAGGTGCCGAAAGACGAATCCATCATCGAGGACTGGAACATCATCTTCAGGACGTTTCCATCGGTTTCACCGTCAAATCATCAAAGTTCCCGTTCGTTCTCTCTGACGGAGGACGCGCGTCTCAGGTTGCCGTTGCGCGGTGTCCTCCCTCCCTCTCTCTCTCTCTCTCTCTCTCTCTCTCTCTCTCCCTCTCTCTCTCTCTCTCTCTGAGTCTGTGGCTGATGCAGAAGAATGTACAGCGCGCTGTTTGTGGATGCTGAAGGATGGAGACCTCTAGAGTCTGAAGTACACTTACACTGTCTGGAGAACGCCAGCCAGCGCCTGTGCCAATGAGCTCTGATGACACGGGATGCGAAGAACTAGTTTGCAAAACCTGTGTTTAAAAAAAACTGCTAGCACACAGTTAACAAAATTTCTTAAGTACATTTCTTAAGTACGATTCCAATATTATGTTCAAATGTATGTTCAAATAAATATAAACGTATGCTAACAAATACATATGATCATATAATATTATCATAATATTATTTCAATGGAGTGATGATGGTTGGAATGCTCTATAAATGTGGATGAAATTAATCTTTAACTGAAAAAATGACCATTACTACATTTGTTTAATGCTCTTTGTTTTTTGTTAAGTCTTAACACTTAACAGTATAACAATTGTATAAACAGTAATTATTGTTTTAAAACAGGTTTCCCAAACATTTCCCCCTAACTTCCACTGGCCAGCAATAAAGACAGTTCTGGCTCAAGCTTATATCCTTAGTTGTGCCGATGTTGCTATGTAGTGTTTCTCAAATAAACAGCAATGTTTGATAGCACCACAGTGTTTACATGTTTTAGTGTTCACACTTTCAGCAAAATATATCTTCAAATAAATCTATAACTGTTTGTACATATCAAGCTACAAGGTGATACAATATTTTAGGTATTCAGCTTTAAGCACTGTGGCACGCATTTAATAGCAGTTACATTGTTTTTTTCCTGTCAGTCATGGTCTATGCATGCAGTGATAAGAAAATGACAGCAAGTTGATTTCAGTTTTGATCTGTATTCAAACCTGTTCCTTCTCCCAGTAGTACTTATCACAATATCACATTCCCTTTAAGGCAGCTTGGGTTGTGATTTATTTATTCTGTTTTTAGGAGATCTTGACATTTCCTTCAGTATTCATGGGAGTTCTGAAGATTATCAGTGAATAACTATTTCAATTTTGGACTGTTCCTCACAAATGACACAGAATACTAATCCAAAACAACACACCAACTGGAACACACACATACAAACAAACTATTACACACATGCACGTGCACACACACACACACACACACACTCTTCAACCTTGTGCCAAAGATTTGTTGAGAATTGTCTTTCATCTTGCCATTATATCCAGAATAAATCACTAGAAACATCACCACATATCATAAGTGTCTATTTCAACATCTACATCTGCGTCCTTATTTAACATGAATTGAACACCAGTGGCTATTTTTAAACTCCTGTCTCAGGGGACATTTTAGAAAGAATTTATTGTGTCTTTATAGGAAATTGTCTTCCATCTACCTAATCACATCACTTCTGAAGAAAACACTCTTCAGAAGTTCTTCGTCATTTCTTTAAAAACTTCAAACAATGTAACAGGCCCACATCTAACCATTTCTACTCTCCCTCTTTTTTATTCCTTACATAAAGGACTCTACACAGAGGAAAATGTTTAGACCTGTGACCAACGACATACAACAACAAACTCCTATTAGCAAATTAAACATTTTGCTATTTGCAATAATTATTTACATTTATGTATTTTATCCAGCCTTGTTTAAAGCCACATTTAATGCAAGTTTGCATTCCATTTGCATCTTTTAAAATTTGACATTTTCCCATATTTATTTTTATTTATTTATTTATGTATTTAGTTAGTTTGTTAGCAGAGTAATGCCTCCAACTGTCAGAAATGATTAAAACAAGAAGGTTACTAATGACATCATCACTGGACACATTGGACAGAGATATGCTGTCTAAAAGTTCAACTGGTCTCAAATCATTACTGTGCTACAAAACCAATAACTCTTGGATTTTTATTGTTACGCCTAGAGAAAAAGTCAGCAGTGCCCACAGCAACTACAACACAAAGCCTCTGAAAATATTGAGTCACTGATATTGAAATGGAGGCTGACTGAAGATAGTGGGAACATGAGGGTATTGGATGGTTTGGCCTTTGCACTTGATGTAGCATCAGAATGCAGATGGTCTCACAGATGGATGATATTTATATCGCAGGTCCTGAAAACCCATCCGGGTGAAAAGAGCTTTTATAACTAATTGGTTTGCAAAACAATGTGCCATGTTTTGAAACTGAACAACAACTTTTGGCCTTCCCTCTATGCCAAAAGAAAGAGTAACTTCTAATTAAACCTTCTGAAGAGTAAAAACAAAGCCAATTATTTTTTTGAAAAAAGACCCAGGTGTCACATTCTTACATTCCACTGGTGGCTTCACGATGCTAGTTATGGGAAATTAGCACACTGTTGCAAGCCACTGTTGCTAGATCCTGTCTCCTCCGGCACACACACGCCTTGCTCCGCGACATCTTTTGAAGTGGTGCTGGCATTATTCTGACATGAAAACCGAAAAAGGCACATTTGTGCAGAGGGAAGGCAAACGCATGTCTGCGGTGACCTTTGGGACTGAGACAAAGTTAAAAAGCCTCTGAAGAAACAATATGGACGGAAAAGACTCTTTGTAGAAGTCTATTTTTAGTCACCGCTGGGATGTTTCAACCTCAGCGCTTTACGGCTCACGGATCTTTTATAATTTAATGAATGGTGGCCTTCTGAGATTTATGGTCAGAGGCCTCAGTGGCCACATGGCATATTGATCCACATCAATTTGTTTGTTTATGGATCAGTAAAGCACATTCTCATTTATTTTAAGAGAGCAGAATCTGGGTCACTTCATACTTGCACCCAGCACCTTCTAATCCAATACAAAAACGCTTTCACCTCACCTCTATCGTGTTTCACAGTAACACACTTCATTTAGTGAAGAAGGTGTTTCTTTGACTCACCCCAGGTGTTGAGGCAACATCAGGCAGTGATAAGACTGATGGTTTTACTTCTATGGCCTGATCGTTGGCTTTCACAGGGATTTGAAGGAAAGTAGAGATGTTACATCCATTGTATGAAAGAACCACCAACATCAAAGGTCCAAAATTCTGCTTTCATTTCCTTTTTTCCCCATCAGGAACCCAGAGAGATAACTGCGAGGGTGGAATGTATAAGAGAAGATGGCCCAGCAAATGAAGCATGAGAAACGGACCAAAGCTCTTAAACACAAATGTAATTGCCAATTAAAATGTAGATTTGTTGACAGGGGAGCTTTACTGATGCTGCAAGACTTTCTCCTTCTTTTCTTAAGCTTATAGAAAGTGAAAGAGAGAGAGAAGCAGGATGAAAGGATTTAATCAATAGATCAGGACAGAACATCTCAAGACTGAAGCCACTGATTCTATTCGCCTTTATATTTAATCTAAAGACCTTTGACACTCAAGAAGAATTCATCAGAAACTACAAGGGTTTGTTAAAGTTACTCTCAGTCTCAGATGACATGTATCCCACAGTTCACTGATACTTTGAGTGCTTTCAAAGATTAGCTAATCACTGATGTTTTTAGCCTTTTCCTTGGCTCACTTTTAAATATATAGTTGTGATTGAGGCACATAGAAAGTTAACAAAACAGCCGTAGTCATAGTACTCTACATAGTAAACTCTACTTTGTTTCCTTTCTGTAAAATAATTCATACTTATTTACAGATGGATAGTAATAGTCACTCTGAAATCTACATACTTTTCTGCTGTGAAAAAATGCAGAATCTAATATTTTTAAAATTAATTCATCCTATATATTATTAATGAAGCACTACCCACATCTCACTGTAAAATAATTAGATAATCCTTCTAATGGTTCTTTGCGGTTCTCATGGTCTTTCATTTCATCTACAGATTCTGATGGTGAAGAGTCTGCAGTTAGCTAACACTGCAGTTAGCCGAGAGGACAGAAACACTAATAAGATGAGATCAACTAGGATTGGGGCCAAATTAAGTTACAGCCTTAGTCGAAGACCACCACCCACAGCCCCCCTAACTCTAACTCTGACCACACATGCAGACCAGCACTCAATACTCTCCCCTGCATCTTCTGTTCTCCATATTCACCCCTGGGAATGTTCCTGAGGATAAACTACATGATAAGACAAGTCCAAGTAAAAAAATTAAAGCCAATAAGATTTAGGATGACAAATCTGAAAACCACAAATTTTCTAGCATAAGATAATTGAACAAGGTTTAATTGGGCAGCTGGAAATCTTATAATCTGCATCTCGACTTTTGAGGGGCAGAAATGACTAGTGACTGCACAGCTTAGCTACTTCATCGAACCAAACAAATGACTAAATTAATTAGCCGATTAGTCTCAGATTTAGATGCAAATCGAGTGCATTGATTCCTTTGCTGGTCAGCCGATAAGGGGAAAAGCCTAAAAGCCCTGTGGCTAAATCCCTGTCATATAAATAAACGCTTTCTGATGAGAGCAACATAGCTAATGCTAAGTATAATCACTTCATTAATGAATTAGATGGCAGCTACATTAGTTCTTGCACATGATCTATTGTTGTTTATAATAGCTGTGGTGAGACTGCAGAAGGTTGTGTGGTGCTTGGCTGAGGAGAAGCTAGAAAAGTCTGTAAATCAACAAGTCAGAGGGCAACTGCAGACACTTCCAATCGCTTTGGACAGTCATGCCATGAATCAAATGGCTAAATGACCCAACTAGCCTTGACCACAGAATGTGTCTGATTTACACACTAACCAGGCTGCAGTGTCGGTGCCAAGATGAATGACTAAGTTTCTAAGATGTAACATGTTACTTTATGATAATTAATGCATGTGCATTACCTTAATATTTTAATGCGTAAGCATGACATATTAAATATTTAAATGACTAAAAATATCATGAAATATGTTTGCCTTGCTAGAAAATGTAATAAGTAATTAAGAATTAAACAATATTTTGATTATATGATAATATTAGCACTAATATTACATGGCTACTGGCTATTCAATGGTGTTGAAGTTGCTACAGAGGAAGGTCTCAAATGCAAATTGTTCTGTGTGGCTTTTGCACAGAATAAAACATGGGAAAAATATAGTAGTTTGGTCAAACACTATAAAATAGTTTGGCTGTGGAGAAACTGTAGTCTTACTAAAGGGGCATGGCCCATGCACTTCAGCCAATGAGCTTGCTCAACTCTCATAATTTGTTATGTAAAAAAGACTTGGCAATCTAACTTGGCAAAATTGATTCAGTGAAACCCAATAAAGCTGGCATAGCAATATTAGCTTTTGGCCACATGTGTGGAACAATGCAAACGGCTGTTGCTTCGGCCTCAAGGGTTTTCCTCTGAGGTCACCGAAAATCACCTGTCTGTGTCTCTCATTCGTGCTTAAACTAGCACAGGCAGCACTTTTCAATACCGTTGTCATTTAACCATCTGAGTCTCTGAGGTCAGAGGTGAGATTGCATTTCTGAGTGCATCAACCTCATGCACAATAGCAGGGTGACGAGCTGAGCATAGGGACCGCCTTTCAATTTATGAAACTGAGGGAAAATGAGGAGGCTCATATGTCTCACAGTCACTGAGAATTTGAACCTTTGCTCACCTTACAATTGCAACGGACATCACATTCCCTCATGATGGTAACAAAGGGGCCCTTTTATTGTAAAGTATCACAAAATGTACTAAATTCTAAACTAAATAATACTAAATAATAACATACTTAAATTACTGGTAGAGACTTCATAGAGTGTTACATGCACTGCCTTTTAGGCAAAGGTAAAGACAGACAAATCGATACAATCCTAAGCACTGCTTTAAACTTAAAACTCACCAGTTTTCATTTAGGTTACAGTCTCTTCTGAATCAATCAAATTGCCTTAATATACAAAATCACAAAAATACAAGAAAAATTCACAATCACAAATTGTGAAATCACAAAAGAAAAATTTGACCCAAAATTGCCACATCTGAATATTAGTTTAAGTAGACTTTGATTGAATGTAATGGGTATGAATGTAATGTTATACAAATCGAAAAATGTGTTTGAATGAGTGATTATTGCCCATCTCTAGATACACTGTAACAGTTACTCTACCCAGCCAATGGTGTGATTTGGAGCCAATTCTGTAGATTGTAGCACTAAGCCAACGAAGATTTATTTGGCATAAGGAGCATGACATCAAAAACTAAACAGGATTCAACTATACAGTATCTCCAAACACACAAACAGAAGCTCATTAGACAGGTCTCCAGCACATAATGTGGAAGATTATACGATTAACGTGAACGCCTAATGAACGCAGAGCTGAGCCTCTGTTTTACAATCCCTGTGTATGCCGAATTTATTCTTGTGAAGTAACAGCCAGTGCTGAGCTAAAAATAGATTTCCTCTAGTCTGGGGTTCAAGGAGCCATGAATTCCTCGCAGTCTGTGGAAAAGCAGGGACAATTAAAAAGGAAAGATTGCCCTTTTTTTGTGTGGAAATACCAAAGGTTGCTGGGTTTGGTCTTTCAAAAAGTAGGAGATTGTCATGATTTTCTATTTAACATTCTCAGCAGCTGTGCGTAGATCACACTGGGAGTGTACAGTATACCCACAGGCGTCCAGCACTCACATAAAAAAAATCAATAAATCCCTCCTGGATCATGGAGTCTCCTGGAGACCACATACAGATTACATCCTCAGAAAAAGGAAGAATATGAACAATTTGCAACACTTGAATGTGAATCGTCTGACAGATAATGTGCGTGTAATTGGTTGCTTCAAATGCTTTGTGCTGGAAAGTAGCAAATACGCTTCAGTGATGTCTGTAGAATGATAATGGCAGTGGTTTGGTCTACGTGGTTCAGTCCCTAAATGCATGTCATTCTATAAGTGTTGGATGAATGTTTTAAATAAATTGTACAATTATATATACAGTATACACCTATATATACAAAGTATATATGTGTGTGTATTATATATGTATGTATGCATGTATGTATATGCACTGGCGTGCACACACACACACACACAGTACATTTTTAAGGAAAAGCATATTGGTTGTTAATCCTATTTCAGGTTTAATTTACAATCTCAAATCTCAGACACAAATCTGTCTCAAATTCGCTCTGACCTTAAGTATCACCAATGTAAATATAGAAATCCCTATAGATTTTCTTCCTCTGCAATGAAATGAGAACATTTAACAGCAATACTCCGGGTTGCTGGCAGTAAAGAGAGGTAAATCAAATCCCCTCAGTCCAAAGACTCCCTAATGTCTGCTCAAGTACCAACCTGATTTAATTCCTCCATCTTTTACCTTTTATTCTCCATATTGTTGTATCAATTCACAAGCATCCCTGCATTTTCAAATAATAGCACAACAAAATACCCGGTCGCTTATGATGGAGCCTAATGCATTTAGACTTTACATACAGCTGGAATCAGGCAGCTGTGACAGCCATCATGACCCTGACAGAAGCAGGAGCTCGAGGGTTTGAAATCAAATTTTCATGCTATTGCTACAAAACAAACGCTAGCTGTTACCATCTCCACTTACCTTAATTCATCTCTTCTTATAGACTGAGGGATTTTGGCTAATGAGAAACGCTGAACATGCTACTTAAAGTGCATTAACATTTTGGTTAGTCTTTTTCTAAAGTCGCTACCAACACTGTCCAGTAAGCCAAAAGTTAAGTCAAGCCCAGGTAAGAAAAGTGATAATTGCTTTAAGCTTAAGCAGGAAAGGGTGAGGGAAAGAGGTTTAGGCTGGGCTGCATAAATTGAGGCAACATCCTCAAAAGACATCAGATGGAGAGAGAGGAGCTTGCAGGCTAAAATCCAGAACTCATTTAAATGGAGCTCTCCTGCTGGGATCTGAAAGCTCTTTTTGAGGAGCTGTTGTAAGGGCTGAAGGACTTGTTCTTTTAACTGCTTCTCATGAATATCCAAAGCAAAGAAAGTAAAAGCCCCTTATGAACCAACCTCTAGCAAATCTAAACTGCAGTTGCTTTCATTGTGGGTCTAACGCTATATTGCATCAGCGTGAGCAGATGGTTGATCGTGGTTTGTACAGAACTGTTTTAAAGCTCTGACATTTGCCTGTATAATTCACAACATAAAGGGAAGTCATGGTGTTTAACATCAAGACCAGCAACACAGGAAATTAAGCTAAAATTATTCTTTTTGTTTTTTTTTATAAAATATATATCATTAATAATAAGGATATTAAAAGTTCTGCTAAGAATAGCATATTGTAACGACCCGCCTCTGTTACGAGTGGGTTTTCAGATGGGCACGGCGAACTGGCGAGCGGCTACACTGGCCGCGAGTATGTCTCCTACGTGAACACTCGTGCCCCATACACCGCACGGCCCCGAGTGTCACGGGATCCCGGCATGGCTCCTGGAATAAACGACACGGACGCACTCGTACAACGAACCCATTTATTCCACCACACCAGAAACACACACATCTGACCATCGCCATGGGGCCCCTCTTACAGACACCAATCGCCCCGATGATAGTCAACAATAAACACATACACATTATAAATACAACACTAAACACAGAATTACACATAACAATGACAAACACAGGCGACATGACGGAAACAATCGCGGCTGGTGCTTTAACATGTTTAAACATCTTTAATGACACCACACTCGCGATTACCCGTCATGCCCCAGGTTGCTACAATATGCAGTGTTTCATACTGAACTAGTAAACCAACTGCTCTGGGGGCATTTGTGGTTGACTGGTTCAGGAGACGGGCTTGTAATCAGTAGGTTGCTGGTTCGATTCCAGCATTGGCAGTTAGCAACTGAAATGCCCTTGAGCAAGACACCTAACCCACGAGTGCTCCCTGGATGCTGTAGCAATACCTGCTCTGTGTGTGTGTGATGGGTTAAATGGATAGGTCACATTTTTGTATGGGTAACCATATCTGACAACACGTCACTTTTGCTGGTCAAGTTTGACCTGTTAGCCTCAGCAGTTATCCCCTCGCTGGTACAAAAGTAGTCATACTAAATAAAATAAATAATTAACTCTTAATGAGCTCTAATGTAGAATGATCAGTCACATGATATTAACAGCTCAGGTGATTGGCTGAGAAAGCAAAAATGCTGCATGCAGGTCAGAGGATCTTGCATGCTGGATTGCATGCGCCAGCCAAGCACCTGCCATTAGGATAAATAAAAATGCTAATAAAAAGCTTTCTCCAGGTATATCAGACCTTTTGATTAAATAATGTCACAATGTTTTAGAAAACAATTCTTGCAGTATGACCTAGAACTCATGTGATTATCCTCTGAGTTAGCCAGTAGAGGCATTTCAGTAAAACCAATTATATTGCAACTACATGTTAACAAGCAAGAATGCTAATCAACTACAAGCAAATTCATCAACTTCCAAATCAAATCAGGAAACCCACTTTATTAAACACGAACTCTAAAACCAAGCACATATCTTCAGAGTAATCAGTTTCTAATCAAATCGTGATTAGGGCTGAAGTTTCCTCACACACAGCTTGTGCAGGAACATCGGTCAGAGCCAGAGATCAGCATCACAGCTGAGATCACTCATCTGAGCCCCGCTGAGCCCAAGACACCATCAGCCACTCTCGCACACAGCGCGCCTGGGTTTCATAAAATACAAATGACATCCCCGCATGCTAGCAGACGCGGAGCGTTACGAGAGCAGACCGCTCTCATTAAACGCTCGCCGTCTCTTTGCTCATTATTCACATCAGAGAAAAGCAGGGCTGAACTCAGACGCTTTGCTTAGTGTGTTCTGTCATGTACGCAGTAAAACTTAATATATTACAAGAGCCAAAAAAAGGATTCAAGTGCCATTGCTGTTTAAAGGTGTTAGCTCAAGATGTTAGCTTAAACATGTTAGCATGCTCATTGACATTGGTTGAATGTCAGAAGGGCAAATTTACAAAATGGCTTTGGCACACATCCAAAACTGCTATTTGCCTGGGGGCAATATTACCCCCCCTGAAGAAACACTGTGGCTTTATGAGTCTGTCAAAACACTAGTGAATTGTTTGAACACACCTAACATAAAAATATTGGCTTATCCTATGGCATTAGTTTGAGGCAGACCTATCTGTTTTTCTGACCAACATCAGGCAGAATTGTTCAAGAAATCTGTCTGAAAACAATGCTAACATTTTCAATTCTGTTTGTCGACCGCAGTCAGAAATTACACCCTTCAGCTTCAAGTAAAACAATATTCATTAGGGTCATCCGCCTTTAAAAAGATTGTCAAGCCTCTCTGTACAGCAGAAATCATTTTCATACACAGCCATCACTCGCAGCAGATTTTCTATTTCAATGTAGCCTCCTGCTCACCTGGCGCACACACACACAAACGCTGATTTGTGGGCCCTCTAGGTGAATACTGGCTGTGTGCCATCAATGCAGTCAGCTTCCAGCCTGGCTGAAGACTTCCTTTGCTACAGCTGAAGTGATCGCTGGCTGCAGGTGCTCTCTACAGGAGAACAGGCTGTGTCCAAGACTCTGGATGGAAGAGCAGTACATTTCATTGTAGCAGTAAGACATCTGTGGTGAATGTTTCTCTGATCGCGCCGGATGAATGCGGAGCGTAGGACACAGAAAGGGAAACATTTGTTAGCATTTCAAAACAATTGTGTCCACCAGCATGGTGTGAGCAAGGCACAGGCAGGTATTTCCAAATGGTTCCCTATGGGAATGTGGCAGGCGTACCTGGGGAATTGTGGGATTGACAGCTAAAGGTGACGGCAGGTCATGTCTGTGATCTCCAATGATCAGTTGCAAGAACTTCTGTTGTTTTAATTTACATTGTTATACATGACGGCACTTACAACAGATTTAGCTTAAGTTAATGAAAGTGCATTGGATGTATATAGTATCTTTGGATATACAAATTCATATCCTTTAGTCTGCTATGTATTGACCACTTATCACCTTAAAAAAACTTACTATGAAAGTAAACTGGGTTACAAATACATTTCACACTGACTTTACATTGAATTCAGATTAGTTCTAATGTGGCCACTGGGGGGAGGCCATCTTAACACCTTTAAGTCAACTATTTGATTGACACAACAGAGCTAATTTCAAACAAAGAAAGAGAGAAGAGACCGTTCGGTTCACACCCAATATGCCGTATTCTTGACAAAATAGCTAACTTCACAAAAGCGTATGGTCGACAGGGTGACCTCAAGCCCTTCATCAAAATCAACATGAAGAAAATGACATATGGGGAATATAATTATTCTTGTCACAGCACTAAAAATAACACACTTAGTGAAGAACAATTAAATCAGGGATCATAGATTAGTTGGTGCCTTAATTGCCACTGTCACGATAAACTCCAAAAGCAGCGTAGTGGATATTTAATGCTAAATTAGCCATTTGCATTACTGATCAATGGAATTACCATTAGCTGAGGTGAAATCATTGTCACCTGCCTTCTGTCATTGGTTTGACAACCTGCTATAATGACGTACAGAGAGAAATATTCCTAGCTATGAGAACAAGAGGTTATGAGTTCAAATCTAACTGACAACTGTTTCTAAAACCATTTAAAATGGATTATGTTTGTCAGTAGTGTACTGTATATCAGTAACAGTTGCATGTTTAATTGTACTTTATTTTTAGATATTTGTTTGAGATATGAAAGAAAAGCACCTGGGAGTTAACTCAAGTTATGTATCACTGACTAGGGGGAAAGATAATATGTAAAGTAATAATTCACACAAAAGTGTAATCCTTAAGTGTAATCCAGTTATCCTTAAGTTTTCAGTTATCCTCAAGGAATGCTGAAGAATGTTTGAAAGTATGGAAAGTACGCTAAAAAGTATGGATTTGGATCAACATGGAATAACATTGACCAAATTTCAACTTTTAGCAAATGGACTCAGTGTAGAACTGACTACTAAATGTGACTGTAAATGTGAGGAGAAAGATCATACAATCACAGATGTTTAAGGTGGCAGATGGTTAGAGGTTTAGAAAAAGATTGTTAGACATTTAAAATAAAAGATGGAGGGTCTGACAGGACAGGATCTTGCAGCAGATGTTGTACATGTTCATAAAGAACTATGTATCAAACTAAAGAAAAATGAGAAGATCATGCAGTTGTACTTAAAACTAAGAATGTAATTAATATGAAGTCATAAGTAGTAATGTGAAAGATGCAAAAAGCAAAAGAAAAAGAAAAATTGAGGGGGGGGGCAGGAAAGGGGTCTGAAGTCGAGGTTTTAGCTGCTGAATAGCAGTAATAGAAAGAAATAAGAGGCGTAAATAGAGTCTAAAATGAAAAGAAAAGGTGAGATTGTGTTTATTTGATTGTTTTATTTTCCCTCTCTGAGTCCTGACACACACACACACACACACACTAGCCAGCCAAGAGAAGAAAAAACATCACACTCATGCGTTACCACTGCAATGTCAATGAGGACTATATATCATCCAATGTATGGATGTATTTTTTTGCATAGGTCTCACAAGCAGCTATTTAAAGGACGAGCAGTGGCATTCATTTGCTTTGCAAAGCTCATCCCAATTCAAGCACATAAAGCAGAAATCTAAAAATAGCTCTAGGCGCGAGGCAGTAACTTTACAGCTTTGTTTTCTCACAAATATATATTTTTAGCAAGCACCACCATAACTGTTATTTAGACTTAGGGGTTGGGATTTCAACAACATTTTTCCCCTGTCATAAGTTTTAAGCTTTGATGCAGAACCCAACTCTCACAGCGTGTGCAACAGAGATTCATGAAACCTCAAATCGTTGGCCTGTTGAAGAGAGATGTGCCATTATTTTTTACTCTTACAATTTTCATCTAGTGGACGATAAAATGACTTGAAGACATGGGACAAAACAACCGCTTGGCAACCCCGCAGAACCACTGTTGAAAAGCAGGGACATGCTGGCTACACCCTAAAAAACATCCAGAAAACCAAAGGTGCCAAATTGCTTTCCAGAACCTTCAATCTCTGGTCCTCTGTGGTGACTTTCACCTCACATGCTTCGACCATCACAACCTCTGAGGAACAGCTGATGACACGACTCTTAAGTAAATTACTCTTTATACAGCCTCTTGAGTTTTTGTGCTGCTCTAACCTACTCTTGAAACCAAACGTAAAAATGAATTAAGACACACAAAATACAGACAGACAGGATGTTTCACCCTCCCCGCACATGGCACCACAAGGTGAGTGCACACATGGCCGCGCATGGCAAGAACTGGGTAGGAACAAGGCACAAGCCGGCTGGCAAAAATAGCCGCCCTCCCTGGCCCTCCTTTCTCCTGCCTCCAGTATTTTCACTAATATTAGTAAATACACAGAGCTCATGGCCAGAGCAAACACAAAGCCGACTAACTCACGCCCGGGGCTGGATTCACACACAGTTGGCATGTCCTGCTTTTAACTGGACCTCTGCTGAATATCTTCACACCATAATGAGCAAAGGAGGTCTGTGGAGAAGAGGTTTAACAAGAGAGAGATGGATAGTAGGAGCTCATGCATTCATGTGTGAGAATGTGAAATACTGTGAATGTCCATCTCAGTCTAATTCACCCTGAACTGTTGACAGTCTCCTCCACAATAGTTGTGATACTTAACTGACACACGTCCTATTTTATTATACAGTTTATTATATAAATTATTATATTTTATTAATTTCTCATGTTGTTCCAAACCCAAATAACTTTCTTCCATTTTTCTTTTCTCTGTTTTTTCTTTTTCCTTCAGTTTCTGACTGCTTTTTCCATTCAATGACAGTGAATAGTGTCCAGGGGCTGTATCACTCCAAATTCTTTTTTTTTAATCTATGTGACTCATATGTTATCCGCTCCAAGTCTTCGAAAATAATATAATGATCACCTTTGTGAGAAACAGCTGGAAATTTAAATAATCATTTACCAAGAATCTTCCAAAGCTCTCATTTACATGTGTTTATATTTAAATATATGTTTGTGATGTCATACTATAATTAAATAACATGTAATATTTGGATGGACTATCCCATTACAGCAGAGCATTAATTTGTTTACATTCACATCGTACTTTCTCTGCTCAGTCATTACACTTGCTGATAACTTCAATCCCGAGAAAACCTGCTTCAAATTCCCAGAATTGATTCTTTATTTGGCTTTTGAGCTCAGATATATTTTCCCCCATCACACCTGGCTTAAAATATTACTTTCTGGAAAACAACAAAGGTTTTATTTTACTCTAAACTCAAATAATCCTACGAACTAAAGGTGAATGTGAATTGAAATTCAACGGAACTTACAGTCCTATTAAATCGGTTTTATAAAAACATTTAATAACAGACTTTAAAGAAAACATGAGCAGGGCTCCTCCACATCCTGCGTTGTATCCCAAGCTATTTTCATGAATATATTATTCAAATTCCACAGAACAGAAATATCAGATTGAAAGCCATTTGTTCCGTTACTTAGGTAAAGGCCAAATCAAAGCTGAAATGTGCTTACGTTTCTAAGGAAAGCCATAGATCATCAAAATCAAATGGTAAATGCTCACCTGTCAACCAGCATTTGATAATATCCAAGGTAGGCATGGGGGATTTATGTTGTCTTGTGTGATGGCAAAAGGAATCAGTCCGTGTGTCTTCCCTCACCTTGTTGCAATAGGAGGCTATAAAAGTGAGTCAGGCTTCAGAACACAAGCAGCATTCCGTCTGGGCCTGATAAGATTCTCTCAAATTGAATTGTCAAAGAGAGACAATATTTCAATAAAAATAGGAGACAAGAGGAAACAATGAAAAAGCATATTGCACAGTCACATCCATAATATACTGTGTATTATACTGTGTACGGCGATAAAGGGACCCTCGCAGATGATGTTTGAGGGTGTATTTATTTACTGAAACTATGACTGAAACTTGAAAAGTTCTTGAATTAATCTTGGAGTGGGTCAGAATTAGACTTTAGTCTAGACTAACTTCTTCATCCTTATACTTTCAATGCCCGAGTTCAATCAGTAGGCAACCGTTTATCCCACAGCCTCTAAAAATACCCAGAGTGCCTCATCTCACACCATGCACACAAAATCGCTCTGAAAATCCACACACTCGTCCCATAATCCCACAAATTCTGTAATTGGATTTTTTTTCTTGATAATTGGTTTCTGGTTGACTTTGATGAATGTCAACTTCTGCGGTTAAAAGTGAACAGGACAAAGCCGGAGGTCATTTAAGGATGTAAAGTATATCAATCCCTCAGAATCTTTTCAGATTGTGTCTCATATAAATATAGAATAAGGAAAGACTTTTCAGTGAAATAAAATACACAATCTGACGACTATTAACAGGTGAGAAATGAACAGATATGACAGTTACAGGGCAGTTATGGAAACCAAATATGACCATGCAAAGGTCAGGCAGTTTTTTTTATTTTTGTGTGTACTTAACAGAAGTGTCAGTTATTGAATATTGCCTGCAGACTTCGCATAAGAGCCTTAAAGCTTTTAAATAACACCCCTTGACCCAAATCTGTTTTATAAATAAAACCACATGAACATCAAATCCACTGTGCTTCCTAACAGCCAGAAACCTAAATCTTATTTACATCTCCTCCATGGAGCCTGAGATTCAGTCTCTCAGTTTAGCAAAGAGAGAGAGAAAGAGAGAGAGAGAGAGAGAGAGAGAGAATGTAAAACAACTTTGTCTATATTAATGCATTGGCAACTGTAAACAGCCTCCAGAACTTTAACAAAGACCTTTAAATGTTAAACAAATAATAATAATAATAACAATTAATTACAAAAAAAATAATTACAAACCAATTCACTTATCCATGTATTATCCATTCAGAGCTGATTGCAATATGCTTAAATCCTTAAAGTAGGTGTGCTAGTTTTACTTGTATAATTAAAGTGGTAAAAATTACTGCACACACTGGTGCAAGCTCATTCTGAACCCCGTCTTCATACAAACATCATAGTCTCGCTGTCACTCGGTTGCCATGACAGCTCATTCTCTGAGGGCATTTCCCTTAATTAGAAGAAGACCTCGGCCAGGGCGTGAGCCGCCTCCTCCTGCATATCTTAAACACATGAGGAAGAGCTCAGGGGATTGCGCGATTATCTCCGGACGGCATCTAATTGCACACGATTATATTTTCTGCATAATGGCTGACATTTTCAATGACCCGGAATCAAAAGCGCTAATACTGAAGTGAAGTACCTAGATCATTTCTCAGAACTGATAGAGAAAACTGGATCCAATTGGGATTGAAGAAGAAAATGAATAAGTGGAAATGAGAAACATGCACAGGGAGATAGGATGAAAAAATGATTGTGAGGGACTCAGAAAACAAATGATCAACATGATTAAAATAGACAGAGAATGAAGGAAGCATCAGTGTTTTATGATCTTCAGATTCATATTTGTCAGTCGGTAAACCTTAATGTCACAGTCATTTTTCTAAAAGCTTGGAAATGTGTTAAAATGTGACATAATTAGTTTTTCAACAGTATGTAAAGTTATGTGCTGCATCTTTGATTAGTTAAACTGAAAAATTGCTTATACCTTTATTTAAACAAAGCCATATGGCAACATTGCACCACAATGCAACTGCAGTAATGCAAGGTGACAGGAAATCTCTTCAGATAATGAAATCATTTATTTTTGTAGCCATTTATTCAAACATAATTGTGTTTAATACACATTTAACACAAATGTATTTAACACAATTGTGATTTATGCTTCACGGCCAAGAAAAATAGACCCATATAAGCTCAGCATTAAAAAGAAATACTAAACCATAAATAACTAATATCTTACATTTTATTAGTAAAAGTCTAATTTTTATAAAGTTTACATGTAATTTTTTATTTTTATAAAAAAATTAATACTTTTAACAACAAAAAGTTTCTGTTGTGATTACGACAACATTTTTTTAAATTTAGCCCATAGCCCTTTCTAATCTGTGTACAAATTACCACATGATCTTTATCCTTTCTTTAAAACAGCTTTCAAACTTTTTAAACGTGTGCATATTCTTGATATAGACTTCAAGCACTTACTGAACTGTAAAGCTCTTTCCAGGACGTTTTTCTTCGCTTCAGGGTGACAGATTCTTGAGTGAGGGACTGGTGGTCTTAGGGTGGAACATTCAAATGGGACACCTCATGGTGTGAGTTTGAGCCAATGCTATTCCAGGCTGCTCCTCTAAGAGAGCAGGAATGACCTACATAGTAAATGATTATCCTTTCATATGTCTCTGACTCTCCTCTATCCCTCTATTCTGCTGGGGCTGTGAGGAGCACAGGGGCCACACTCCTCAGATTCACCACAGAGGACAGATGAAAGCCATTCACTTCAAACGATTCCCCTCACCCTACACACATGCACAAAAACACACAGTTTCTGTGTTTTACCCACACAACACCATTGCTTCTTCATTCACTATCTCTATCTCAACCTCTCTCATGTTCCCCATGTTCCTTTCTTACACTTTCTCAATCATGTTCTTTTCTTTTGGTTCTGTCAAAAGCCTTAGCATTTCTCCTTTGTCCATATCTCTTATTACTTGGCTTCAATTACCTTTTAGCTTTTGTTTTCAAAGAGTGTGTCGTTTTCTCCCTAATTTCTGCAGCATATAAGCTATATTATCTCTATGCAAGCATAGAATATATGAAAGGCATTTGCCAAAACGCACAATATGCACCCCACAATGCAATGCATATACAGTACCTTTTCAATTTGATGAGCTAGTAATAAGCCCATCTGTGTTCTGCATTCCTCTGAAATACTGAGGCAAAAACTTTATACACAAAGTTTATACACAATTGGTTTAAAATTGAAAAATATATTTGTACTGCGATAAGGTGGAATGACAACTTTAGAAATGTGAGTCATTGCAAAACGCACAGGGTTTCACATATTGTTTTTAAAAATAGTAGGCAATGTACTGAAAACTGCTCAGTGGACAATGGAAGTGGCAAGTCAGTATTTGAATGCAAACTTAGCTTCTCTCATCTCAGATCCTGAGATGTACTGTTGCTCTACCTTGATGGTTACTATTGGTTTATTGAGTATCATCGTATTGTGGAGATGCAGTTTGTGTTGCCCCCCTTTTCCTGTTGCCTGAATTCTATAAATAACGTTTCATCATGTGCTAGCTGAGCAGACCACTTTGCTCACGGCGAGATAAAAACTTTATTCCCTGCCTGAGAATTACATATTCCCTCATGAGACTTTCGCATAACAGTTAGCCAGTTAAATTTTAGCATTAGCTCGGGCTCCTCTGTGGACGTCATACTGTAAAATAAATTAAACGCACAAGGGTAGTTAACAACAGTTATGGTAATATTTTAACTGAAGGTAGTTAGAAGTTAGTTAAGCTATTAAGTGGTGTTAAAATATGCTAGCATCTGATTAAATATGACGCTACTGTACATAAAAGACAAACAAAAAACTGTTTCTATACCAACAAATGTATCAGCATACGAAGATAATAAATGTGATGCACCTGGTATTTGTTTATAAAACAAGTGCAAAATAAGAAAAAGTCCTCATGTCTTACTGCAATAACATTCAAAACATTCAAACCAAAAGGAAAAAACAACAGCGAGGAACTGAAGGCTGACAGCATCTTGTCTACAACTCTAAAACAAAAGAGGACAAAAGGTTGTTTCTTTTCTAGTTTGCCTATACGTTTAACTCCTCTGTGTAAGACATACAGACACAAGCATCTCAGGTTCCTTCATACTAGAAGACAATGCAATTTAGGAAAACGATTCAGGAACAGTCTCTTCATCTCAGATCAACCATACGTACGTTACCTGCAGGGATAAAGCTGCATCAACTGGGTTTTGTTGAAAGTGGTGCATGATGTTGCTTGGAATGGGTTGGGCTTGTTAATGGGTACAATTGCTTAACAGCCCACAAGACAGACATGCTCAGCTCAAACAATATGTTATTGGTGCCTCGTTCTCAAAAATACAGAAATGTTGCCAACTCGGTTTTTCATTTCTTTCTCACTCTCTCTGTGCCAGTTATAATTTTCCTTGGCAGCATTTACTGTCCCTGAAAACTGATGAATAAGCCAACATCCTGCTATGCTGGTTAATTGAATTTAGCAGAAAGAGTCATTTTTTTTTAAGAATGGAAAAGTTTATAGCAGTTATTATAAGCTAAGGGTTATGATGGGTGTAATGCTTACAGGAGCAGAAACTAAGACTGCTGAGGAAACAAAATTAATGTTATTAGTGGGCATTACCAGGACACATATTAAACACCCTGTCATCTGGAAAGCATTGCTCATTTTCAAACTACTGCCTGTGTGGGTGATGCACAAAGCAACAACATGAAAGACAAAACTGCATTTATTCACCTGACTGCATTGTCACATTTTGTGATTTCACACTGATTTAAGCACAAAAATCACCGGATCTCACCTGAATATATGTAACATAAGCTATATGGGGTAGTGTAATTTAAAAATGCATGACTACACAAATCAATTTCCTCAGTTTTTCTTTCTAAAACATACAGCTACTACAAACAGTGCTTCTGGGGTTCGGAAGTACTGAGGTTTAATTTTTTGATAAATTGGTAAACAAAGGCCCAAATATACAAATATATGGGATACAAATCCTTGCTAGAAAAGCAGCTATGAATTTTGTGTTATGAACTTTGTGTTATATTACAGTAAACATGACTAGAAGCATGCAAAATGTCAATAAATGACATAAATAAAGCTTTGTTTGTTGCAAGTATAAGGCTATACTGCTTACATACTGAGAACTATACAGAAGTTCAATGGAAACACATTTTCAGATTAACAACTAAACTAGAACAAAATCTGTGTTTAAGTTAAACAAGCTAACTATATGTAATAACTGTCATATTTTTAATGTGTTACAACTTGCCTTACAAAGAAAGAAGATAACTCTGATGTACTATATTGCAACATTTTTCTCTTGCACAACACCACTGGGAGAAGGTTCAGTTGTTTCATTACTAAACTTTCAACTAGCAAGGCCCTTAGCTAACAAGACCACCGCAGGCAAATTGGTTGCTCTGGGGCAACCAATTCAAGTTAATTTCAAGATTACTGTTGAAACAGAACAAACTGCAATAATCAACCATATAATGCCTTTGTTTTCATTTTCTCTTCAATTGAGTTTTCAAACGTACAGTGTCACACTAAACAGTGTGAAACTGCAGGTTATACACTTGAACTGATACCACACTGTTCTTTCATGTGAAGAGTTTAATGTACTGTAATAAACACTGATGTACCACAGTTCTCATACTGCATCTCTACGTTTTTGTTTTTTAATCAAGTAACCTCCTACATGGAATATTTTAAGGTCTGTTTTCTTCAAAAATTTCTCTCTCCTTATGACTTCTGGTCCTCACTGCACCAAATAAATCAAAACAGAAAGCAAAAGACAAAAAAGATACATTTCACATACAGGAACACTTTCATCTCCCTCTATCTTTGACACAGTAATTACAGTACCCACTGTTTTCATCTCAATACATTTTAGTTTTAATGTTTGTATTACAGTAAGTGAACAACAAAGACTAACGTCAAAGTAACTCTTCATCCTCACCAAATCTTAATCTAATAGATCTAAATTGACCAATATTGCAGTAAATCACATTTAGACTTAAAACAACAGACACTTCTCCTCTCACCTTCTGCTTTAATGAAACACCTGTGCTTGTGTTTCACAGGGCTTGACAGTTCTGGGGGAAAACTGAGAAACTATAAAGTGTTGGCCAGTATATGCATAAATGTTCTGCTATAAGTGACATGTTCTGCATATATGTTCTGCTATAAGTGACATATGTTCTGCATATATGTTCTGCTATAAGTGTAGAGGTTTGCATTCTTTCCTCAAATAGGAAGTTAAAGCCCTGAAGCATTAAATGAACAATCATTCATTTGATTTACACATAAGAAAAGTCATAAAGTTTAGGACAAGATAATTGGGAGGACATTTTCGTGTTTCTTTTTATTACACAGTTAATATTGTTAAAATGTTTATCTAAAATACACCATAATATGCCCAGAACTAAACATTCTGTCATTTCCTCACCCTCAAATCACTGCAAGCTATTATTCTGCTGAAGACAAAATAATGTATTTAAGTAAATACAGTATAAAGAGAAATCACTGAATAAGAAACCTCTAAGCTGCTGATTTGTAAAGCATTACTGCATTAAACTAGATTAAATACAAATGATTCACTTGCATTGATTTTCTCATCAACATTTTACACATTACATTAAAACCCTAAAGAAACAAAAACATACTTAAGGTCAGACTTCTGCTCCTTTGTCCCTTTCTCCCTTATTGATCTTCTCCAGATACCTGAGCCGAGACTTCCTGTCCCTCTCCCTCTATCCAATATGTCCAGCAGTTCTTCTAAACACTTCCTTTCTACTTGTGCAATGTCTGGATTCCAAGCAACAATAAAAAGCCCCATTGATTTTCTCCTTTTCTCTCCTTTGAGGGACGAATAAAGGGCATCTGCCACGTGGGAACCTGTGACTCGGCCCGAAAAACCCATCAATCTAAGCCCATCCCTATAGCAGGTGTCAATCAGATCCGCCTTATGTGCTTCTCATTTAAAGGGAGGTATTGTCGTAACTCTATTACGGTAGTGACAGAATTAGCCATACTTCTCAGAGGTGCTACCAGGCTCAGGGACACGTTTTGTTTGTTTACCGTTTCCACTGACTAATTTTGCTACAAGAGAACAGTTTACATAGCACACACAATTAGTAAACACACTGCACCCTCGGCAATGTCGTTCCGAACAGGTGGAGGAAAAAACGGTTTTATACGAAATACTAAGGCTAATAATCTTCCTTCCTTAGCCTAGTAATTGTCTAATTAATTTAGCTAGACTTTTACTAGGGCATAAAGATGGATAGAAATAAAAAGTAAAATACATCTTATTCTTCTTCTACTTTAATAGAAATATTCAGTCTCATTTAGAGCCATTAAACTGATAATCGCTGTATTATGTAATGGGTAATTGAACATTTCTCAGCTGTCTGATGTATCGGAGTTACTTCAGTGACTCACTTCATTTCTCTAGTTCTCTGTGGAATATATGTAACATGGGCAAGAAACCCACACAGAACTGTGTGGAAATGACAGCATAAATCACTACATCAAATAACCTTCTAAATACCCCACATATCAGAGAAAAAAAAAGGACCACATAAGATCTGTTAGCATAATTGCCCTTTACTACATATGGAGGGCTAAGAGTCACTCAGGGAAAATAGCATGTGCGCTACATCGCGGCAATAGAGAACCATCCAATCAACCTTAACTTACAGCTACAAGAAATCAGGAGAAGGAACAAATCAAGGTTAACCACCAAATAACAGTAATGAGCGGATAAGCATCACTCTTACAACACAAACCACCAACTGACCTCCTCAGACCACTCAACTCTAACAGCAAAAGTCAGCAGAAGACTGCTAAAACAATCTTCCACAGTGAGAGAGTAAAAAAAACAACAAAAATGGGAAAATTTGACCTCCTCCTGATAGGAGTGTTTCAATTAGTAGCTTATCTCAAGATGAACCTCCACATCTGCCAGTACTTAATTACCTCAGAAAGATGTGGCCATGGGCAAAACACAGGTTCCCATGGTGAGCAGTCCTTTGAGGAAACCGTCTGTGTAGTGTGTGTGTGTGTGTGTGTGTTATGGGTGACTTTAAACAAGTAGTGGCTTAAGTAGCTTATTTGATAACTCTATCAATATTTGCTCAGCCTTGCGACTCTAAACTCGTATACTGTGTTTCTTTAATGTTGATCTTAATGTAGTTTTTGTTCATTAAATGAGAACATCTTTCATGTTCCAAAAAAACAAATATTGAAAAAATATTTTAAAAAATCCAAGATAAATGTATATTTATAATTTATAAATCTTTGTTTATATTTATAAATCTATTTATGCCCTACAAAAAAACCAATGGCACACTGACAGATTGTCCCAGGTTTGATGTCATTTTTATGTGTCGTAACTCAGTTTCATGGAAATAAGGTTTTAATGGAGAGTGAAAAAGATTTAAATGGCTGCAATGAAGGTGAAGATCAGGGAAAGTAATTAAATGTTGCTCTGTACCTCACACAAAGTTCACACCACATGGCTTGGAAGACTTGAAATAGTTGTAGAAACTACTTTTACGGTCCTTTTAAGTACAGCATGACAAAGGTCATCACTTTCAACTGTCCATTGTTGGGAAGTTCTTCAAAATTTCTCCTTTAGAAAACCAATTAGCATACAAGTTTGCAATTACATGAGGGTTAGTAAATAATGACAGCATTCGCCAGTTAACTTTTGTTTTAACATGGACATCATTCAGATGTAGAAGCTTGGTTGTCACATGTCACAACATGTGATTGGCTGGTACACAATGGTTGTGGAACCACTGCAAGGCTCAGAGTTTTTTTTGGATGTGCGTGGAGAATTTGGGAAGTGACCTTGACATGGTGCCCTGCCTGCAGCGTTCTCAACATGGACAGTGGGCGGCAGTCAGTCCACCAGTTCTAATCTGTGATGATAAATGACACATTCGTTCAGTTTGAAAGGTGAAGAATTAACATTGACGTCCACACAGGGTCACAAAATGCTTCCAAGATAAACTTATATCGAGTTATTATTGTGTATATCGATGCACAGTTACTGGAAGAAAATTTATTTGCAGGTTTGCTTACACAAGAGAATCATTTGTAAATGAAATTGAGTGAAACAAAAAGGTTAATGACCACGGGGATACTGCACCAGCATACAAATAGAGGGTTGTTAAAATGGAGAGAAAATTGATCGGGAGCAGTTGACTCCCCGCATGTATTCTAATCATCATCTCTGATTTCCACCCATATAGCTCCTCTCCATTTCTGTGGTGAGAGAGATGGAGGACAGCAATGCATTATAAAGAATGTTAGCAAGCCATGATTAGCAATACAGAAATGTCAATGTTCTTAAGGCTTACTGATCTGACAACTGACAAAAGTATATTTTTGACAATTACATCTTGCAGTGGTTTGTTTAATTCATTCGTTAATGTAATTTCTCTAGACTACAAGTAGTATGGAAAAATCTATAATTTAAAATCCTAGTTTATTTCCAGAGTTTAAATATTTACATTTAAGCTTCATCAAATTGCACGATAGTCTATTAGTAGGTCCCTAATTAAAAGCGAAGTTGTAATACTGACCATGTTAACTCCTTTGTATAAAAGGTTGGATAGTCCTGGTTTCATTCAAACAAACAAACAAATCCTTTTGGAATGTTCTCAAATCATACTGGGAAAACATGAATCATCAGGTAACAAACTTGTAGAGCCAATTACAGCTCCAGTGCCTGCTGTCATTAAAACAATAGCTGATGTCCCAAATACTAAAAAATACTCTAAATTACTTTTCAGTTCAGCTATACAAATTGTAATGCTGGTGATAAACACATTTACATTTGTGATGGGTAGGAAGAAACTACTAAATTAAAGTGAAATAAATTCAGTATAGTGGAGTTTTAAACCCTACTGTTATGTTAAAAAAAGACCTTCACTAAAAATATCTGACATATAGCTCTAAGGATAACAGGAACTTAACAAGTCTTCCACACACTCCTGTGCTTTTGCTCTCTTACTGTGACAACACCAGAGGATTTGAGCAAAGGGAAGGAGACATTTATTTCTCTATGGCCTTGAGACACGGTGTTAATTGCAGGTTCTGGTGAAGAAGCCTCAGGACCAAACCACTATATATTTAACACAGACACAGAACGAGGGTGAGGGCTTGACCTTGTGACCAATTCATCTCTCAGACTATTGTTTTACCACACAAAATGCCATAATGGTTCCAGTTACAAATAACACCTGCATGCAATGTCATGATAAACATGCACAATAGTTATATTCAGGTTACGCTGAATTACACTGCAAAAACAATTGAAGTGAAAAGAAAAATAGGATTTAAGGTGATGGTAATTCCAAACACACATTATACAAGCATGCAACAGGGTCCAGATGTAGACACAAGTAAATAACAGAGAGCAGACCTCCTCATTTAACACGGTGCTGGACAGGAAACACAGGTCATACGGCACACGCTAGGAAGTCTTGTGTTTATACCTTTCTGTCATTCCCTCCCTCTTGCAAGCACTTAACTTTGGCCCTCATCTTTCATTCCATAAATAATCTTTGTGTTTTGGGTTAGACAGTTTAAGGTTCTGGAAACCATCATGTAAACCAGCAGAACATTCGGTTTAATACTTTAACACCATGTCTTCCAAACCTCACACTCAGAGAAGACTGACAATCTGAAAGTTAACAATGACTTGACTGATTTTAGCAGTTATCTCACCTGGCTGCTAGCCGAGAAGCCTGTGAAAATTTACCAAGATGTTAGCCTCCTGCTTTACAGAGATCTTCTGCTCGTGCCCAATTCTCACCTTGGCTGTTGGCCAGGTGAGTAATGACTCTCAATCGTGTAGAACTATACCCAAGGCTGGCGAAGTGGTGTAAACTACAACAGACAGAAATATGACTCACATTAAATTCCACTGATTAAACACACCTCATGTTCCTTTGGTAGAACAGCTAGAAGAGATGGACCTGCTTTGAATATCATGCTGAACCCACCACCGTATCTTTAATTGATTTGTTGACTAAACACCCAACTTGTTCAACATCTGTCGTCTGTTTGAAAAGCCACTTAGGTGTAATTGCCCACATTCTGTGCAATTAATGTGTTGCAGCAATGGTCCTAGGATGTTACATGCATGATGAAGTGCTGCTTTTACTGATTAGATGCATTGACTGGTGATGTTTTACAGTCCAAAAACCACATACCACCTACATAAACCAGTACTATTGAAATAATTTAGTTTTACCTTTATAGAGCACCAAAACGTGAATCAAATCTATTGATCTAATACGGATACATTTATTGTGAAGTTTTTCAAGAAAATTGCTACCACAATCCTATCAGGTGGAACAGTCTGTTACTTTGGGTAGAGAAAACACACATATAGAAAGTACGTGTTTATATTATACTGTCTGGGAGAAGAGTAAAGGTGTATATGTGTTTCACATTACATGTAATGGCCTTGTGAAATACTACATTTGGCGATTGGCGATTTAAATCAAGACATTTATTTCACTGCACACAAGCCTGTCAGTGTAAATAAAGACAAAATAGAGATCATTCAGAAAAATCAGTGCCATTTACTTGTTGGAATTAGCAGGGAACTTTTGCAGCCCCAATTATTTATAAAAGTCATGAACTAGACAGTCTTTTTAACAATGAAAGCTTGGTAGGGTATAACAAAGACAGCTCATGCAAAATAACAAAGACAGCTCATGCAAATAAACCACACTACCAATGCATTTTTCTCAGTGGATACACTTCCAGTATTCATGACAGAAAGCATGAATGTTGGCACTGTGGCCATACACAGTGAGTCCCCATCTATAGAGGAAGCCAGACTGTTGCAGGCCAAGTTCCACCCACCTTGGATTACACATCACACGGCTCCGCTGATGGAGGTGTCATCTAAATGACTCATGGTGACTTGCACAGTCAGCAAGGGTCCATCCCAGCCTTGGCTGCATCCCAAACACAGCGAGGAAAGGAAATGAAAAAGGAGGGTGTGCGTCGTGCCATCTTGGGTCACTTGACTCGTTTTTGCAACTTTCTGTAACCCAGCTATTGTTTACATACTGCTATTTTGTTTTCAATTAACCTT
This sequence comes from Yasuhikotakia modesta, assembly GCA_036877545.1. NCBI lineage: Eukaryota > Metazoa > Chordata > Actinopteri > Cypriniformes > Botiidae > Yasuhikotakia > Yasuhikotakia modesta. The sequence continues at coordinate 50,643 of JBAJNP010000216.1, read as the reverse complement.
CTAATTGCTACTATAATACAGCTGGGATAAGAGATGACTGTACCTAGCAAACACATTTCAACACAATGTTCAACGCAAACTCATTACAAGAAGCGATTTTTATTGGGTCTACTGATTACACAGCATTGGAATTTGTACTTCCTTGTAATCCAATTCCTGACCTTTTGTATATAGCAAAGGGCAGCTACATGTTGTTGCTCTCCTCACTATGACCATCTGTTGTGGAGGAGAGTTCCAATTCCTTTCAGTTCAGCTGGTTAACAACAACCCCAAACCAAATCCAAGCAATTAACCGAAGTCATCGCATGAAAGATTTTCATGATAAATTGTAAATTGTGTTTTGGCAAATTAAAATTCATAAGTTCTTGCTGTGACTCTTCAAAGCATCCTTTTCCAACTTCAGTATTGCGACCCTACAGATCCTTTTCCGACCGATTACCACTAACTGTCTGTTATTTACTTCACGGGGTCTCAAGAGAGGGGAATGCTGAGAAGGAGGTGGGACATGGGAGGGGGTGTGCTAAAAGCTGAAGCACAACATACTGAATTGATGGAGACAGGAAAAGAAACAAACACCCCACCAGGACAAACACAGACTGAGAGTCCTTACTTGTCAAACGTGGCAGGATATCTAATATGAAAGTCTCTTCTTCTGAAAGTTTCAGCTTCCTCTAACAGTGGCCTGTACTCGTCTGTCTAGACAGTTCCGAACAACCTCCGGCTACGGCTACTGGTCGGTGTGAGGAACAGTGCTGAAAAAGACGCGGTTACCTCGCCCTTCCTTTTCTGCTGTCTCCGGGAGAAATAAGAGAAAAGTCTGTTAACTGACAACCTGCCGTTCTGTGTTTGCATGCGCTTGAATAATTTACAGGGCCCTGGTTCCCTGGAGCCACAAAACATGTTAGGCTTCTTTAATACATCATCTCCCACACTGAAGCTTTCCAAAAGCATGAGGATGAGGAATCTGGGAAATCTGCTGTTTCATGGCAAATCCTCAGAATAAAATGTCGATAAAAATCATGTTAGCCCTACCTGCTAGTATTTGCTGACCAGGCAAAGTGTGAGTATAAACTTCTACAATAGATCTAATATACAACTACCTGGAAAACTTATACAGGTGCCCATCACCTCATTTCCTGTCTAATTACATATGACATCACAACAAACAAGTAGCTCTATGTCTGTGGTTGTAACAATATAGTTTTCATTTATATTAATTTTTTTTGCTTGAGCCAAGTAAATAATGTCATAATATCATATTCTTGACACACAAGCTAAACAAACTTCTGCTTAAAACTGCTTGTAAAGCTTTTCTTGACAGTTCTGACACAGCTGCGTGAAAATTAATCAATGTATTAACCTAATGTAAAATTAATCAGTGTATTCACATAATGTAAAAAAATACAAAGGGATACAATCTTAAAACCAACAAAGTTTTTTTTTTTAACTGCCCGCGCTGCCTTTTTTCTAGTTTTCTTTTCAGCTGTAAGTCTCTAAATGGCCTTTTTCCTAGTTTTCTTGGGTTTTGGGTTTGCTTAGGTGGTCAGATTAGAAAACAAGCTCACAGATGAGTTAAACAAGCTGAGAGGCTAGATAGACCAGCGCATTAGCTTAAGATGATATGATGCTAAAATCAGTACATATCATATGAAATAAGGCTAGAAAACAAGCAACACATTTGATGACAACCTCCATTATACAAACGTCTTCACCAATTTACACACAGCAACAGCTCAGATCTTCATCACCCCACATCATCATCACACCCAGTCAAAACCTTTAACCTTAAATGACACTGTGAACCACAACATAGTCCAGCATTCTTGTGCATCTCAAAAACAAGTCAGTCACTGAGTCTTAAGGGTTACTATTTCTCTGTCCCTATGTGTGCCATATCTCATTGAAACTTGAGTTAGCTGGCAGGCAGCTTTACATAACACCATTGTGCAAATAACAGAGCCCACATGGAAGACATGAGGCGAGATGTCACTTAGCCTTTCGCTCCTGAGAGATTGAGAGCCAAAACAAGCCAGACAGAGACTCCAGATCTTCCAATCTGAACAGGGAACCGCAATCTCTCCATCATTTCTCCTCTGTGCTTTTCTGTATTCTTCACCTCTTTTGACAGCAAAACAAAAGTTGATGTTATGGTTCTCACTGTCATAGTCATTCTTTCCTACAATGTACGGTTTGTCATCTGAGACTTACAACTGAAAAATTGTAAAACATATTCTTGTATTAAAAGACACAAACGGGTGATGTAACTCCTAGTCAACACTGTCAATCCTAGTCAGTCTCAGATCCTTAAGCTATACCTTATGATTATTTTTTATATTTACGAATATAAGTACATTTATGTAAAGGGTACTATTCCATAAGAAATGGAAAAACACAAATGAGACTATGGTAATAATATTGTGACCAAAAATATCCAAAAAAAATCAAAAGTTATACCTTAGTCTTTAAAGTAGTTAAACTGTGCATAGAAGTTTTACTGTTTTGGCATTTATTTTATAAACCAGCTTCTTGAGACACCCTGAGGTAATTTTAAACATTATTAAAGGATTTCCCATGTACACTGGTCTCATTATTTAATTATTTAGTCATTATTTAATAAATATTAATGTATCATTTTTAATGGATTAGTAATACAGTTTTTCTAAGTTTTTCTAAGTTTTCAAGTTTTTCTAAGTTTTTAGTAAAATAAATTAGCTTCATTCTGAATGATTAATTTTGTTCCAATTCTATGTTAATAAATATTTTTGTCTAAAAACTAATTTCAGCATACCTCACAGATTAAAAGGCGTAACATGAAATCGTAACACGAGTAACATGCCAGTGAAGTGATTCTAAACTTCAAATCCCTAAATTTGTGGGATCTAACAGATGACCACTGATATTTATCCAATTTTCATGACATTTATGCAAAAGCTTATTGAGGTAAGACTATACAATCTGACAAGCAACAATTCTTAAGGACAGAAAGAGAAAAATCACACCGTGTGCACTGGGCTTTAGAATGAAACCTGATCATATATAAATATGTCCACTTGATTGATTAATCGCCTCTGTCCTGTGTGGACCCAACGTTTACTGCATCCATCATGCTAATGGCCAGTAACCGCTAGCAAAAATTTAAATGGCCACTATGGCTCAGTAGAGTCTATGTTGATGCAGGCAATTCTTCTCGCTATCGTGTGTGTGCAACAGTGGGTGTTTATGTGTGACTGGCTGCTGTAGGCTAATCACGTCACGTCATGTATCTCTTCTGAATCCATATTGTATCTCCTTTGAATCCATATTGATTAGGTTTGAGAGGGGAGGACATGCAGAGGGCTACTCGTTTGACAGGTGTCCTTGGCAGAGGCCTGTTTGGCTGAGACAGACCAAAAGAAAAACCCTTGAGAGAGCTGTGATGGACGCCTCGGTCAATAACGCCAGTGTTGTGGATGGCAGGGGTGAATGGGACAAGCCACACGCTGCCCATCAGCAAAATGTGCAACCATAGGGATATTGTTATATTGTTATAACACTGAAACTTCAGTCACAATATAACCTAATGTAATTAAGAATAATTAGTATTACAGTATGTGACCACCTTGCCTGCAATAAGTATCACAATAAGTGACCACCCTGGTTCACAAAGCGTGCCAAAAATAAAACAATTCAAAGTAATGAGCTACAATACAATGTACTACACAAATTAAAGTAATGCAATACAAAGGTTTATTTTATAGTCTTACACCAGATTTACACATGAAATCTATTTTAAATTATATATGACTGCACAGATACACATGTATAATATGCGTAAAGCAGCACGTTAAGACTCCCTGTTAAAATCTGAATGGTGAAGATTTATGAGGGGAAATGTTCAAGTACAGGGAGATTTATATGCAAGAAAAAAATACACAATTTCAAAGAAATCCAAGTTAAATTTAAGAGTAAAGATGAGTAAACAAAAAATGTTCATTATAGAATATGGTAATGCATAACTATTTCTTTGCTTTTGAGTCAAAGTCTGCAATACCTGCAAACCATATTAAACATGAAAGCTATTGTTGTGGTGTGATTTATGCCTGTTGGTTCTTCTAACCTGGATTTCCAAGTATTGCCAGCAAAATGTGAAATGATTTTCATACTGCATTGTGAGAGTTGACATAATATCCAAGTATTATTCTTTGCAGTTGTCGTACAGGGTCGTAAAAGTTAGCTTTGCATGCACACTGCGGCCACACATACAGCCCACCTTCCATACGCACTTTAACACACACTTTACGTTCCCTAACATGGCAAGGGTCCTTCCTGCAGAACAGTTAGATTGGGTTTACGTCTCAGCGGCACAGCAGCGGTGAGTTGATTATGATGCATTCCACAACTCTTTTTATTACTGGGATATGCTGCAATGATGTCAGCCATTCTTCCGTGAAATTGAAGAACTGACACACTATGTTTACCCTCTCTATTTTCATCTTGTATTCTCTCTGCCTGACTTTCAGTTTAATATCAAGCTGGTCACTGGCATATATTCCTTGTTTCTGCTTTTTTTCGGAAGGCCGTTTTGATGGGCGTTTCAGTCATCGACCGTTGACTGCCCTTTCTTAGAATCAATCTAACCTTTAGACAGGCAAGCCTGGCCAGCTAGCTTGAGAGGGCTGCGTTGTTCTGTATTGTGTGAGGGGAAAAAACACCTCCTTTGACAAGACAAGGGATTCTCTGTGGAAACAGAGGTAGAGTTTCAGGAAAGGCTTGTCATTGGATATAAACCCAGTGGAAATGGGACGTAAAGCAGTTGAACGTCTGGCTCCGAAAGTTTGTGCAGATCTGCAGAGAATGTTGCTTGTGAGCATCAATGTTCTGATGAATAAACTGATGAATACACATTAAGGGACAGTCAGCCCCATGTGAAAGCTATGCTGTTTGTTTCTCATTCCTCACATTCATAATTTCCTGATTATTACACCAGCCTTTAAAGTTAACAAAGAAAAAAAACATCACTTTAGTTAAAAGAATAACTGATTCGGCCCAGTTATTACACCAAAATGTAACTGACTTTTGGTCATTATTTGATGATATATTGATATGGCAATCCATAGAAAACACAAAATCCATTTTAAACTAAAACCGCTTTTAAATTTTAAACTGTTATGCAGCTAATTAGGTTTTGTGAATAATGTGTGAAAAGCACGATCATTTAAATAATTGAAATGCAGCACAGCTGTTTCAGCACATGTACTATGTTTTTCTGCACCGAAACTATTGCACACAGTAGCGCATCTGTTCAGTGAAGAAAATAAAGAGCATTAGTAACGATGCAAATGAAATATTACAATAAGACACTTTTCCTGCTACCAACAAATGATTGTCCCTTGCAATGCAAAACGTTAGCAAAACTCAAACATTTCTCAACTGCAAACTATTGGCAGCATTCTTCATAAAATATTAAGCAAAGTGCTACGTTTAACCATGTCTGTCAAAAACATTCGGCACAAGAACACAGTGTGCCAACACATTTATCACACAACATTCATTCACATCACACAACACACAATTCCATCTAAAAAGATTATTTTCAAGGAACTTCTTAGTGTTACAAATTGATTCCTTGTATTTGTTCATCTATTAAACAGTCTCTTCAACAATAACAACAACAAATAAGGACAGCTCTCATTTATTTCAACTGCGTCACCACCGTCCAGACACAAACCGCTGAAGCAAAGCCGACCTCAGAAGACGACCTCAGCCCTTTAACGAACATGTGACACGCCTTGACGAAAATGTGCCCTTGGCAATCTCTGCCTCTGTGTCCTAAGTGATCACTTAACATGGTCTTTGTGCAGAGAAGCATTAAGGTGTGACTGACTCTCTCGCCTTCAGATCAGTCAAGGGTCTGATGGCTCTCAATGCCCCTGCACTGTTATTGAAATCGTCCACACTGTCTGAGCACGCCTGGTGTGTTTTAAATCTGGCTCATTCCCTCAAGTTTCTTTTTACAACTTCTTTCTTTCTTTCTTGTACTTTATTTGTCCACTTTGTCAAGTCCCATCAGCCCATAGATGAATAAATGCTTTTTCAGACATGCTTTTTACCTTCAGACATTCTTTCCTTCTGTTCTTTGCCCTTTTTTACTTCCATTAGACTTAATCCCTCCCGGATGTGAGTTCTTACTTTATGTTTTTGTCTTTTCCACATTTTTACTACTACTAAGTAAAGTGTACAGGAAACAAGCCACTCTCAACACCTAAGTATATTTTGGTAAGAAATCCAAAAACGTTGTCCCTTACTAGTCATTCCATTGTTTCAGGTAATGCTAATATAAACAATTTTAGGAGGATCAAAACACAATTAATCAATTAAACAATTTTTGTCTTTTGTTAATTGGACTACAAAAATGCCTTAAATTGTACAATTCAAATATTTTCACCATGTCTAAAATTAATGATAAAGCTTAAAACATTCACTGTATTTGTGATAAAAGATAAAGCTTATACTGGTAAATAAGTTTGGCAACATGGTGTGATCTGGCCTTTACTCAGTTTACCAGAACAAGCTACCAAGGATGATAAAGACAACAATGTGAAGTTTTAAAATTGGTTTTAAATGTAGGAGAATAGCAAACTCCACTTTACAACTATAAAGATACAGAGGAGCAATATTATTGGAACCACTTTCAGAGCAATTTTTATTCACACAGAAATAACAATAAAATTTCTCAACAAAGTAACGTTTCTTTTTACTCCTTCTGTCTTTCATATACAGTCCCTGTACGTAAGTGTCTTTTCTTTCATTGTTAAACATAAAGCAGCAGTAGGTCATCTTCAATCATCTAAATGATTATAAAACTGCAGCCAGCCAGCTAAGAACAAAGATGTTATTGTTCTTTGGTGTGGAGGCTAATATAGTTATCCTTATATTTTTGTTCTAGATATTTTATAGTTTCACTTTTGGTGTGAACAGGCCTTAGCAACTTTTCAAAGCACAGGTACCAATATCCCCAGCAGGGCTTCCTGGCTGTGTGCAAGTACCTGCTGTTTTAACAAAGCCTTTAAGAGAACGGATTGTTTTGTGAACTTGTCACAACCTAATGCAGCCATATCAAAGAGTTTGTTAGTGAATGATGGGAAAGAGCAAACTAGGCACTAAACTCAGTCCTGGAGGGCTGGTGTTGTGCAGAGTGTAGTGCTCACACCAATTAAATACAACTGAACCAGCTAATCAAAGTCTTACTAAGCAGACTAGAAACTTCCAGGCAGGCGTGTTGAGGAACTAAACTCTGCAGGATACTTGCCCTCCAGGACTGAGTTCAGACCTCCCTGTCTAATAGGGTCAGCAACAGTAAAAGGGAAATAAAGAGGGTAGAATATGAAGATATGCTTAAACCCAAACTAACATTTTAAAACAGACTAAAATAAACCAATTCATTTTAAATGCACATTTCTGGTTATATTGTGAGTGATTATTTGACGTCTGTTATCACAATTAAAATGTTGATGTTTTCTTGAACCAAAATTCAATCCTTTATTTTTTTTAAAACTCATGCTCAGTCTGGCTCTGTTCTGGTATGGAACACCCTTTTTAAATTCCTATTAAATTTAGCTTCACCTGAGATTTTAAATATGCCATTAAATATTCCATTTCACTGAATTATCATTATGGATTGGTAAATCTGCTGTAAACTGCCATTTATGTGTTTAAACAATTAAAAATGTATGACTGCTTTAACGGTTGAAGAATTTTGTGTACAACACACGGATGGCATCTGTATCAGGCCTGATGTTTTTGACAGCTGGAGTCTGATCACACATAACAATGATGAGAGCCTCAAAGATTAACAGGCGGACAGCTTCACACATCTGTAGAGACACTGCAATATAAACGGACAGATGACTCGGCAGGAGAGAAGAATGCTATGGAGAGAAAAAGAGAAAAAGGATGTCACGATGAATGAGAGAAGAGAGAGAGAGAGAGAGAGCAATGGCACTCATGACAAACTCATCCAGGGCTGGAGATGGTTGGCTGAATGATCAGGAGAATGAGAGATGAAAGGGGTTTGCGCTCTTCTCTTTGACTGTCTGTGCATGTGAGATACAATGTGACAGCTTGGCAAAGCTGGAGGGCCAGAGATGAATTCACAAATGCTAGCCCAAAGGACAAGCGTGGGGTTGGGGATAAACGGGTAGGGCTAAGAGGTGTGCAGGAGGAGAGGAAAGTGAGGGTTCCAGCAGCCAATCACATTAAACATGTAATTCTTTAAAAAAATGACATCATGTAAGCCTCAATTACTAAGTTACTCAGCCTCAAGATCTTCCAAACCTGTAATAATTTCTTCGTTCTGTTGAGCACACAGAAAGATACCTGATTAATGTTTTTATCTAAATAGTTCTAGGGCACCTTTGACTACAGCAATTTTCCCTACTATGGAAATCATTGGTGCCCCAAAACTGTTGTTCAAAGTATCTTCTTTTGCGTTCTGCACAAAATTAAGAAAAAATTCAGACAGAATTTTCATTTTCTGTGACTTATTCCTTTAATTAAATGTATCATTTATGTATCTTTAAAATTAAAAAGACAAAGACAAAGTAAGAGCAAAAAGTCAGGGTGACCTCTTGTGTGACCTCTGCCATGTTTTTTAAAAATATTCATTCCTACATTAGGGCTTGGCGTTCTGACAAATTCATAATCATGGGCAACTGAGACTCGGGGGTCCTCAGCAAAATCAATTTAAACTGGTTCGACGGATGATGTGATTCAATCGAAGGGACCTGGATGCATGACAGTTTGGGTTTGTGTTGCATCAGTAATTTTAATAAAAATACAATTTTTTTACCTCAGCATGGTTCTAACGCTGTGGACAGGCACAGCTGAAGCTACACAAACCTGTGAGGGTTTTATTTTTCTCCAGGGTTGAATGCAGAAAACAGGAAAGAGGGTGTTAATATCTCTCTCTTTGCTCTCCTGAGGGGAAAAAACCCCGCAGCAACCCACATTTGCCTGTTAAAAATAACCACACCCCACTGCAGGGACAAACCTATATAAAGCATCTGTGCCCTGATGCTGAGAGCTTGCCCAATTTAAACCTGACTTTACTATAGTAAGATCACACCCTTCCCACCTCCTCTGCTGTGAATGACTCACAGTACCTGTCCAATCAATGTCCAACCAATCCAAATAGCCGTTTAGTTTTCAGCAGCCAATGGGGACGCACTTCTCTACAAAGGCACCACCCCTATGCTCTTGACCCTAGTGAATAAATCACAGCATAAAGCACAGAACTTGTAAAACCAAGAAAGAAATAACGGCAGCTAAATTTCTAATTTAAAAATGGAACGCACTGAAAATCATAGGGGAAAATGTTTAAATAGCAGAGCACTCCGGCGCACATTAATTACAGGAAGTGGAGCTGTCCTGACTGATTCTCACTCTTCTTCATTGCACTGCACCATTACTGCGTGAACTAATCTGCACAGCCAACTTTATCATGACTGGATGAAGGCGATTTATCACTAGTCAAGTAGATAGATGGCTGGGGAACCCCTGCTCTTTCACTTTCAGCTCTCGAGAAGAAGTGGATGAAAGCAACAGACTATATATTTTGCATGTGTGCACAACTTGCATAATCTCATAACTTGAGTAATATGCCAATTTCCACAGTGCAGATGTGTTTGTGTTATGCTATGTTAAAGAAATTCAATATTCTTTCCCTGGACAATTTACTCATGTCCCCAGTTCAGATTCAAGGGCCTCATTGTGTAACCAAAGATAAAGATCTTCACTGTTGTAAAAGTTTCTGTGGTGTCAGACTGGTTAATGCAATTCAGACTGGCACTTCACCTTCGACTGAGAACGGGGAAGAAGCCTTTAAAAATACATTTACAAAGAGCTTTTAACAGATCCAGCAGCAATGCACAGTAACACCGGTCGGACACAATGATAAGCTTTTTTCTCTCTTGACTGTTTCTTGGGTCAGTGGGTATCTTTATATTTAATTTAAACAGCAGTTTGCATAGAATCTTGTACAACTCAAAATGTTCTTTATCGTACAATGTGGCAGTGAGGAATTTTGCTCATGCACATTTTGGAAAGATTTAATCTTTCATTGAACATTATCCAGGGAGCAAATTTTTGGGTGTGTGGGTGTGTCTGAGCCCAAACGTTGAAGCAAAGCAAAAGTATGTTTTCTTTATATCTAGATCCATATACACTTTAACAGTATTTAGAAACAGTAAACTAAAAATTAAAAGATGCTCAACAGATGCTTGCAAACATATACCACTAGTTGGTGGTTAGCTTGCGATGCTAAAGATGCCATAAAGACTAGAATCTACAATTAAGAGACCTTAACCTAAACCCAACCTTAATTTCGACTTCTTGACAGTCATTGAATAATTGTCAGCATAATAATCTCAGGTTAAAGCTACAGTATAAATGCATTTTCATGCTCTGTGTAGGTGTTTAAGGGTGTCTAAGACTGGTTCCTAGCCATATACACAGTGGCACAAGTGGGCTTACAGCTAATCTTGTTCTTGATGCTAGCAAATGACATTTTCCTCCAAGACTGTCCCACATGACCAAATCAAGTCTCTGTAAAGTTAAAAAAATTTAATTTGTGTTCTTGGCAGAGTTTTCCTACCAACACAACTTACAGGAAAGTAAAATATCCTAGTCTCAGTTTCAGACAACACGCCTACAGACCATTCAGAAACATTATGATGTTTATTGCACAAAAACGCCAGTGACAATCTGTTTGATGGACTGCCATTAAATCTCAGAAAATCAGCTGCACAGGTTTTAATATGACCTTGTCCGTACTAATACAATTTTGTTCGAAAACACATTACTCTCTTCTCTGTTTTGGCCTACCATTTACACCAAGAAAGCATTTTGGTCAACAAAAAAATAAATGTTCTGCAAAGATTGTGGACGTGGTGTGGACTATAAACATGGAGGCTTTTAAAAAATGATGCATTTTTGCTTATGTAAGGAAACTTTGAAACTGCAGTGTTGGAATAACCCATCTAAATAAACCCTGGTTAGTTACTCTACATGCTGGTTGAATCTCTCCTTAAGTGGGCACTTCTGGGGCAAAATAAGCTACAATGTGGACCAGGCTACATAGATGGTCACCAATGTGGCACAATGAGGATACATTACAAATAGGTCTAATTCTCAAATGTCAACAAGAACTCTACTATAGCAAACATACTGACAGTATCACTGCAGGAGTAGATATTGCAAACATACAAAAAAAACTGAGCCAAGTAGCCTCACATTGTGGACTGCACAGAAAAGACAATACAGCCGGTACCGTGTTTCTTGTCTAATAGCATATAGCATAGGGATAATGCACCATAGCATTTAGCAACTATTAGCATGTGCTAATAGGACCCAAACAGGGAGACTTATTGCTAATTACATTGTGTGCTCATTAGTGGGCCAGGAGGGTTGGAGAAACAGAAAGTGTCTGTAAATACAACAGTTTCAGTCTCTTTCTAAACAACCTTAATATCATTTTCTAACTTGTAATTAGATTTAACCATTTTTATTTGGTAATATTTATGTTCATAACTGACCATGTGCCAAATGTGTTACGGTTTCTATAATGTTTCCATGATATCCTTTCTCATAAAGGATACCTAAAATAAATCTGAACTATAATAATCACGCTGACTAGGTAGGCAGCTCACTGCTAGAGTTATTGTATCACCATCATCATTGCTTGCAGGTCTCCAGATGGCTGTTTAGTGTGATATAAATGTGATTTGATAACACCCGGAGATAAAGGAATGCCTGGAATATTAACACCCGAAGATCTTGAGCGTGATATTAATTAGGTTTTAAAGAAATAAGAAAAAGTCAAGCAATAATCCAAAAACTTCATTACCATTTAACAAGTGGTAAAATAGTGTAACACAAACAACAGCGCCTCCGGGCTAAATACTACATCAGACCTAATTATAATGGAGGAAATTATGAATATAAATGAAGGTGGGGCCATTTAGGATGGATTGATGCGCACACACAAACAGACACACACACAAACATACACGCAATCATGTTCTATGCAAAGAAACTAAGACTGACCTGTTCAGGTGCTCAGACAGAGCTCTAATGAAGCCCAATGGGACAGGTAATGATTTATAGATGTAATGCAATTTCTCTCTCTTCAACACAGAAAATCTCCATGCATATATGCAATTCATTTAAAAAGCATCTTCAATACATAACTGTATGTATATCAAAAACCCTACAATGCCTGCTAAAGAATTGCACTAGCATTATTAGCTAACTTAGCAATATACTAACCCCAAATGTTATTGCTACCAAATGAGTCAAAACACCATATTTGAGGTTATATTTCATTTAGAATAGTGGCACAGCAACATGGCACCTCACTGGGTTTTGAACATAATGCAACTATAGGCATAGATTTACCAATTTAACAATACAGCTTTGTGTAGGCAAACAACCACAAATGTGTAACATGCAATCTTCCTCCCCACGCTGTATAATGCATGTCATTGTCGTCATTTTACAGGCATGAGGCCTTGAGCATTACCCACAAACCCATAAACCGGGAATTTCATGGGAATCCATCAGACCCACATGCTATAAAGTACAATATCCAACAAGTGATTTATGGATTTGTCCTACGATTTTCCCATCCTCCATACACTGAGGTCTAATTACTCTCAGCGGTCTCTTTTTCCTCAGCATTTGCCATGCACAAATTGATGTGCATAATTTATTTACCTCCCGACAGGTTTTGAATATGAAACACCGACCTTGGTGCATTTACCATGCCCAGTCATCTCTCTGCCACTTTGAATACAAGTGAGTCTGGATATGCTAATTCTCCGAACACACAGTCGTGACTTATTTTTGTTTGTCATTAAGAACTTTGGCTGCAAATATGGGACAACACTTGGCTTGCTGTCTATTGCCATGTTTTCAGTATTTCAGTATTTTTTTATGATTTTAGGATGTGGTAACAAACATGGTTATTATAGACATACTATAACCATACTAATAGTAGACAGTAAATATTTAAATGGAATAATATTGTAAAGTTGCGTAAATATTTTTGTTTGAGTTTACCTTGGAAAACAAAATAACTCGAAAAACAAATTAATTTAATGTTACGTAATGTCAATTTGGGGATTTTAAAGTTGAAGAAATTAGTGAACTTTAAAGACACTGCACTAGTTGCTAAATACACAGTGCATATAAACAGTTATATTAAAGCATGATTATGACTTTACTGCCATTACTGTCAGGGTGATCTTCAAAAAACATTTAGCTTATCTACTGAACAGTCCAGTGTCACGCCACTGGATGTAACTCAATACATGTTCCACTGTGCTACTTATGTATGACATTATCTGCTGGCTTAATGAACAGAATGAGTGTTTTTAAAGCCCCGGGCAACATTCTACCTCATACATTTAGGGACGCCACCTCCCAAAAAACAGAAGTTAATATTTCACAGGGCCACAACACTCATCAGACAAATGTGTGTGGACATCCCGTCAATACAGGGCTGAAAGATTGATGAAATATGATGGCTGTGGGCCGCCCCTGAACCTGTGTAAGCGGGTGTCAATACATAAGTTATTTTTGGGAGAGTTTTCTCTGCTTTAGCTGGGAGCCACAGTTGCCTGAGCTGGGCAGGCAGACGTGTGTCATGGTTGCCTGGTAAATTAAAACCAACAGCTTCAATGCAACGCAGACTTCACATATCAAGATGAATTTATTGGATGTGTGACAGTGGAGTAACCTACTAAATACTTTAAGATATTTTATCTTTAAACAAAAAGCTACTTTGTTCAAATACAATGTAGAACAAAAAATACTAATTCACAAGTAGGTTTGTATTACAGTATTCTGTATTAATCAATATCCCACTTATCAATATCCCTTTTTAAAATATATTTATTCATATACATATCTGTAGCCATATATTGTGACAAATGTCTCTTTTTGTTACCATGTGGCCAGTCTGTGACACTCAGCACCAATGGTTAACTTAAACCATAACAGCATATTAGACATACAGAAATAATCTGCTCCTTATTTTCCTGACAAGAACCCTCTTGTTTTTATCTGCAGAAACTGGCAACCCTATTTACAAGGGAATGCTAAAGTCATAGAGGCAGAAACAACATCCAGTAGCTCAATCGCTAGAGGAAACGTGTGTTCTGCTTATTAGACGGTCACAATTCTGAGTAAATAAGTGTGATGTGATGATTTAACTGCAAGCATCACTAACACTGATTGCCTCATTACAAATGATTAACATGCTTCTTCAGCTAAAATTAGCATAGCAATGTGTACAATTAATTAGCAATCTATTAGCCAAAATGTCATTACACAGTCCATGGACCCTTTTCTAGTGCTGATGAAGCAATTTCTGAATACATCAACACATGCATCAGTGCAGATTTATGTACATGTAATTAGCAAATCTAGAGGCAAACTAATTTTAGACCACAAATATGTATTTCCACACATGGCTGTGACCTCAGCGTTGAACGATTGCACCTTCTGGTTTCTCTCTTCAGCAGAGAGGAAAAGGTGGAAAACAGGCCAGACTCATGTGAAAGTTTCTATGCTGATAAAAGTATGCAACTTAATTATTCCATAAAGTCTCTGCCTGCAATTAATTTACACAGCAAGCATTACCAACAAGACTGAGGCATCTTTGACCTTCTACACTCTGTAAAATGCTTGACTATACAAATAGCTTCCTGCTATAATTACTTGGTAAATGCAGATCTCGGTCTTGTGGGCACTTCTGCCCACTGCATCACTGACTCCTGAGGCCTGGATGTTTCTCTGTACTTTTAAATCTAATTTATATGAAAAAAGAAAACTTAACTATTACCCATGCTTGTGTAAACCAGTTCCTTTTAACAATTTTTAATCAGGGAAGCAACTAAGATTGGGCTTGGCACTTAAACTATATAAAATTAATTTAATTAAATTTGCACTTAAACTATAATTCACAGTAAGTCTTAAATGTAAATTACCCAATACTGATTTTATTATAGTTGAAGTGGATATAACATACTGGAATTAGTACACATACAACTGCAGTTAACATATGTATCGTATGTATATAATGTATACAAAACTTGTGTTACAGACATGCTCAGAACTGTTTACCTAATGCTTTTGATTACAGGTTATAATAATTGTACAAAAATGTTCAGTTTTACTGATCGTGCTTCATAAAACATTCATAAATCATCATGAGCCATAAAGATTTATTTTGTGGTGCCTGTATCTGCATTTTTTTTTAAATGTGGACTGTGGACTTAAAACACCAATAACCACAATTTCAGCTTAATATTTTCTTCAGAAAAATGTCACCTACACTTTGAATGTAAATGAACAGCAAATTTTCACTTTGGTGGAAACTAACCCTTTAATTAACCCTTAAACTAACCCTCGCCTCGCTTACGTTGCTAGCAAACTAATATTTTTCAATTAAAACAAGCAAATTCTTAAACCCATGAGAAGTTTTTACCTGTCTATCTCAAAAGCAATCTGTGAAGGATTTATATAATTTTGATTAATATTAGCTCCAAGAAGTGGAGAAGACAGATAAGTTGAAGTATTGATCTTTCATTGCCTCTGAATAGCCGTAGCTGCACGTAGTTGACAATGAAACTTGATTAAATTCACTCAACAAAACAAGCCAGTTAATAAAACCTCTAGAAATCTAGGAATGGCCAAGAATCTGACCCAAATCACTTCAAATGAAATTCAATTTGTTTGCCTAAAGTGGTATTGGAGCTGGCTTGGCGACTGGTGGTTATAAATTTAGACTGGAGACAACCAGGGCTGGGAATCAATATGTCCCTGTGACAAAAATATCTCGCGTCCCTAATATTCTAGTTTTAAAGACATCCAGAGTAATATACAGGGGACACTATTGGTTCAACTGAGCACAGACAGCAGGACTTACTGTTATCATATATAGCAAA
Source organism: Yasuhikotakia modesta (assembly GCA_036877545.1). Taxonomy (NCBI): domain Eukaryota; kingdom Metazoa; phylum Chordata; class Actinopteri; order Cypriniformes; family Botiidae; genus Yasuhikotakia; species Yasuhikotakia modesta. The sequence goes on along the minus strand of JBAJNP010000216.1, from coordinate 34,657 downwards.
TAACTACGCATATAACAGTTTTGTTGCGTCAAAAGAATGCAAAAAGTAAATAAAATCACATATATAAAAAATATATTTATAAATATATACAAAACATATCAAATATTTCATTATACAAATGAGTCTGGCAAAAAACTATTAAAATACAGTTGATTATTTGATGAAAATTTTGACTCATGAATCTTCTTTTTATAAGAGATCGTACAAAAACAATGCAGCTAGCGCTGGATAGTGCTGTTGTTACAGTAGCTATGCATTATTTAAGTTAACATTTGTGTAACTGTGACTGCAATGCAGAAAACATACTGAGGTGACTCATGTTAGCGCATGGACCAAAGCTAAACAACCATTTACCACAGATGGCACCTTCAAAGAAACTATGAGTAAAACCTTCCACTTTCAAGAGAGTTCATAAAACAACATACTTTCAGTTTTCACTTTTGTTCTGGCATCCATTTTTGTGTGCGCATTTGTCAGAAGAATTGCATTTTAACCAACATGGTAATGACCCCTGTTGTCTTCTAGTGGTGTGGTGCCACAGCAGATTTATTGTACAAAACTGAGGTCTGACAGAACTCATTAACACTCCTTTGAAGCATTAGAAGCATAAAAAGCATTTAGGGTATGTATGTGGATCTGGCAGATGCTGGAGATTAGAGATGAGATAGCGCTGATTTTAATGTCCCTCTGTTAATTACTGCTGTGGGCAAGCTGCTAATACAAGCAGATTCTCATTTGACATAACATCCCAAGTCTTTGCTCCTCTGGCTACAGCTATCATCTCACCGGGAGACAGAAGAGGATTGGAGAGAAGACTCACAGAATTTAAGAAACTGTTGGTATCTTGGCGGTGGGTGAACTGAGGTTAAAGAAACTGAGTTTTGTAAGTTTCTAGTTAGAGTTTCTTAGATTTTCATATGATATGAGAGTCCTGTACTGTCTCCCAGCAAGACCAAAATGATTCAGCCTCATTCCAGTAATTAAACACCTCTGAGAACCAGACAGTGTGGGAAGGCTGGAGGAGAACGATTTGGTGCGGAGATGCTATTGGCGCCCATACTGCAATCTCTGTGCGTGTATTTTGTGCAAAGTTGTTTGTCAGCTGCGTCACGCTGAGGTAACCAACACTCGTGAGCGTGATGCAACTGTTACCTGTGTGGCCTGCTTGACAGTAATTGTTCCTCCAGTCAGTTTCATAATGCCGCAGTGCTAACACGTGTTCGATTCAACTGGGACAAGCTACAGCGTGGGGGAAGTTTCACACAAACCCCATTTAATGAGTCAGACTTTAGCATATATAACTGCTCTGATATAAAGCTACAAGCTAGTGTTAGTGTTGATGCAATTGCGTCTGTTTCTCAGCCAGGGAACTGGGTCCCACTAAGGGCCCTCAACAAACTTCAAGTTGACATGCATTACAATACATTTAGACATTGTTGTGGACCATCGGGGGATTTGAAATCCACCAGTGACTATAATTAGCGGTCATGCTAAATAAGAAATGCTCACTTCTTCATTTCTGACGTATCCTTTAAATAAAACTTTGTGATCAAACACTTATATTTTAAACAAGATATGCAGCTTAGCCATATAAAGCAATGCTATATGTTAGAAGAAACAAAACTGTTTTTTTATTGTGTTATTTCACCCTTTGTCATTTCTGTTGTTAAAATGTGTCTACCTTCCTGGTGAAAAACTACATTACCCATAATCCCAAAACAAGATTTACCAATTAGAGAAGGTGCAGTTACCATAGAAACAGAAATCACAAAAGACTTCGGACACTCATGCATTCAGATCAATGTCCCTACACTTCCAAATTATTCATACATTTACATGGATCTGAACATGTGTAAGACTTGCTAATTTCAGCATGGTGATTCTGTCAGAGATAACAGTTTAGTTTAATATAGTTTAATTAAAAACATGAACACACATTACATTACACTAAACAGATCACTGGTTATTGAACATTAAATCTGTAAGAAATGTCACAAACTGATTCATATATATTTAAATGAACTGCTGATCTGTTAAGAATGTTAATGTTTGCAAACGACTTACTAATGAAATTTATTATAAAGCGTATCTGGATCACTTGCAAAAGCCATTCACTCTAAAGTTACATACAAAACTGTATGGTAGCTTGTACAGTCTAATGAAAGCAGTTCAGTAATGACAGCCTATACTAACTGATAAAACAATGCATTCTGCAGTTTCTCACAAATTCAGGAAAAACAGTCAAATACAATATCTAGAATTCCTCTAATCTGTCTCCAGGACATGTTGCTTTGGTTTTAGCTTTGTATGTGACAAACAGGACATGCCATCGATGTTTTAGAGCTTTGCTTTGTTTTTTCTTCAGGACATTTCATCTCGGCCTGTCAGCCATTTCACAGCTACGATGGGCCCGATGTCTGTTCCAATTGAGACCTCATATCAGACATCCACATAGCTTATGTCACGCGCCACATTCCGGCTAGCCTCCTTTTCAGCTATCCTTTCCGTGCATGTGTTTATCCATGTACTCTGCACCCATCAATAATTACAAACACTCGCTTGTTATGCAGCAAAGGACAGATGCATTCCCTGGTCGTCACATTAAGCAAGATTGATCTTTGTGCTGCCTGTGGCACCTCAAGGGCATTTAAAAAGCTTTTTTTCAAAAGCATAGGAGGCAGAGAGGCGAACATGTACGTCTCCCTCCAAGACTTAGAGCATCACGGCCCATCCTCAGCTAAAGGGACGCGGCCATTCAACTGGGCTGAGGGTGCCTGCGGCTGCTGTGATTAAGTTTTCAACTCACAAATATTCATGTGCATTTAATGATCCTACATTACTTCATTCCGCATGAATTATGAATATGAAGACTCCCTCCAGAGCAGGGAAAACTGCTCTGGAGGGAAGCAGGAAAAGTGGAAAGATTGAAATAGAAGTTGAAGCCACTAGCAGACAATCATGGTGATGCTGTTTTTCCCTCAAGGTTAATGGAGAGGGTGAATGTGCCAAATTACGTCACATTCTGGAGCTGGTGGCCTAGATCTAGGAATCACCACAGCTTGATTTGGTTCTTTGAGGGTTCATCCGTGCCAACAACCACTCAAAGCAATAAACCCTCATGACATGCTAGTCTGTTCTGTTAAAATAAGGGTGGCTAGCTAAAAACGGTATAATATGATAGAGACACGAATGCCAGAACGCATGTCTTAATCATGTTAAGTGTAACAGTTGACATTTCAGTCAGCCTAGAGCTGCCGAGCACATATTTTAATCAAGAATTCAATACGCTTAAGTGCCCTCTTAATATAAACAAACGGGAACTATCTTGTGCTTGGCCATATCCATCATTTACAGTGGATACCTCGGAACAGTGGGCTACAAAAGACTAAGACCACTAGTGAAAATTCAATATATTCTAAAATAACAGTAATTTATGATGCACTGCCATTTCTGCCTTTTATGTGAAAAGCTGAATTGAAAAATGATGTCCCAGTGTTTTTATTAATGACCACATGCATCTCATCTGACATTGTGTGTAAATCATCTGGCAAGAATGTTCAAAGCCTGATGTTCCATGTTATCCCATGATTTAGGAATCTTTCAAAAAAGAATCTCGCGTGAAACAAGAACATGACCTTTCATATGAAGGAATTTACATCAATGTCTTTGACAAATTTTAACTTAAAGTAGTGATGTAGAAATAGAAATGTAGAGTAACTTATTTAAATGTAGAGGGACTAATTTTGTTCCTAATTGAAAATTTGAATCCCAGTTTCTTATTATAAAGTTTCCGACTTTTGGTCCCATTGTATGTTAATTCATAACTAAAAGTCAATTTTGTTGGTGACACAAAAGTGATTTGAGTTCTCTACCACTGATTTCCACTGATGGGGGTGGGTGAATGATGCATTGATGGCTGTGGGTGAACTTATGTATCACTGATGATAGACAATGTCACCTATCAACTTCACAACAGGATATCTGAGTGATTTCTAAACAAAAGGAAGGCCTGATGCTAATCGGTAAAACACAAACATTGTGCAACATAACAAGTAATAACACATAAATGAAATGTATGACACTAACAAAATCATTAAACCTAATTTTGCTTTTCCAAAGGCCAACACAGGCACTTGTATGAGTACAATGCCGACGCTTTTAATTTTAGCGCATTGGGGGACGTGTGATGAGGTCGGTAAGGGAATCATTTCCTGCAGTTTCCATTCAAGTCGTGACTAAGGCAAATGAAATTCAGCTATCTACTGCAATGCACTGCGCTGTAGAGCACTCCTGAGTCTATACCACTGACTAGCCCCATCCTGTGAAGCAGCCTTTAATATTTAAGAACGCTGCTCGCCTCAGGCCTAAGAAACAAGCAAAGTCATAGGAAGAACTAAAAAAACTTAGGAAAGCATCTGTCTTTTGTAGCATCACATGTTCTCTTTCCTTTCCTGCTTTTAGTTAGTTATTTATTTATTTTATGTTGAGTTTTGCACAACACACTTTGGCTCAACAGATACTGAACAGTTTGTGTTCGCAGAATGGCTACAATGAGTTCTGAGGGCAAACATTGCCATCTACTGTTGGATTATAAAACCGTACCATCAATATCACACGCTTTAACTTTAAGGCAGTTCTTATAACGCTAACCTAATGCTGTAATGCTAATGCTAACCAAACATTTGCTTGGTTTCTGTGTGTTGTATTCATCTGCCGTATAAAATGCAATAGAGTTATAGGAGGTAACATATACAACAAGTGAACATTAAACATAAACAACACCAATTGCAAAAAGTAAGTATGCCCTTATTTACACACTTATTTATTTTAAAACTTCTTAAGTTTTCATTGGACTCCCGGTGTTTTAAACTTTCAAGGCCAAAATGTTTCAGCTCAAGTATATGAAGGCCTTAGTGCCAAGCAGTTCCACAATAACACAAATTGAAAACCCCCAAATACCTTATTGTACAACATCAAACGGAACAGCAATAACAACAATAATACACTTACCATGAACTTTAGCATTAGTATAGAAATCGACGAGCACAATTCTGTGTCTGTGACAGGCACATATAAAGCCTGCATAGACCCACATATTACTTCCATAACGTTGTCTGGATACAGCGCAGACCCCTCTTGTGTCTTAAAGTGTAACTAAACAATCACTGTCAATTCTTTATTAAATCTAACGTAAACATAATCCAGCCCAAACTGCAATATATACGTGACAATATTTTGACTATTTGTAATAAAAATAGACATAAAAATGTAACATCAAAACGAAGATCATACCCGTATTTTGAAAAATAAGCAGGCCTTTAATTAATACATAAATTAAAATGCATAATAGTAAATAACTAATATGGAAATACATTTTAAAATTGCATAATATATTAATACATACTTTAAAATGCATAACAATAAATACAACATATATGTAAGAATAAAGAATAATAGTATGTTTGATGGTGTTTAGTTGCTTTTATTTTTGTTGTACTTTATAAAGAAACTTGTTGTTTGCTAAACTGTAGTGTGCAAGATTGTGAAATGGCGCCTCCCCCAGGTTCTTATCAAAACCTGCGTGCGTCGTGAAGCAAACGGTCGTCACGACAGTCGTTGCCCATCTACGGCAGAAGCGTGTTTAAGTTTGCTCGTTTCATAAATTTACACTAACTTTACACTAAATTTACACTAACTGACGCGTCGTTGTACTGGATTATCAATATTTTTCGAAATGGGAATAGCCGATGAGGCTGATCGGACTTTATTTGTCGGTCATCTGGACCCAGATGTAACAGAAGAACTTATATTCGAGCTGTTTTTACAGGTAAGTGTTTTAGCTTGCCGATGCTAATTATGCACAGAATATTATTTATGTCTCTGTAAAATTACAACGTGTACGTTTCTTTCTGTCGGCAGACGCATGTTTGATAGGTGGCTACTATGAAATCTGTTTGTATTAAATTAATAATGTCATTTTTTATTCATTATTTCTGATGGCATGTTTATATTGGGTTGCGGTGGTAATTTTAAACTTTATGTTACGGGGGTGTGTCCTTTACGTAATGTTTCTGCCTCTTTGCACGCTAGATCTAACTATTAACTTACTTTCTGTTATTGTTGATCTGCATTAATGAATATCACAAACATGCAGTAACACTTGTATGTCTCATTCTAACAGGCTGGGCCATTGAGCAAAGTCAAAATCCCTAAAGACAATGACGGAAAATCAAAACAGTTCGCATTTGTAAACTTCAAACATGAGGTCTCTGTGCCATATGCCTTACATTTGCTGAATGGAGTTAGTCTGTTTGGAAGGCAGCTCAACATACAGTTCAGAGCCGGTACCTTTTCTTTTGTATTTTTTTGTACTATTACATTTTACACTCGCCAAATGATAAACCATGTTGATTATTCTTTAGTGGTTTCTCATTGTCCATCTTTTGATACTAGCAGGATGTACAAAATTAATTACCTCAATCTTTTGTTGGCTTTATAACAGGCAGCAGTCATATTAATCCGGAAGGCAAAAGTCCAGCAAACTCCCAAAACGCGAGTCCAGCAAATACACCTGGTCATCGTGGTGGAAGGTATTTTGTTAAATGTAGTGTATAATAGCCCTGTTTACATCAGGTATTGGTATGTGCTTTAAATTGTCAGCTGAGACACATCACGTTAAATTATGGATATATGTGTTTTTTTGTGACAACTTGTGATTGGATTGTCAAGGGAAGGCGGCTCGGTACGAAGGTGGTCCTTTGTTACCTAAGACATGGTTTGAGAAATCTTAAAAAAGTAACACGTTTGACCCTTAAATGAAAACCTTGATTTGGGTAGAAAATGGGCATAATTATGACATCTGGTCAGCTGCATCTTAACTATGTCAAAACTATCTTTTCTGGATTATTGAAAATGATTGACAGGTTTGTTTGTGTGTTTGATGAGGGTTGGAGCTAAACTCTACAGGACAGTGGCTCTCCTGGATTGGAAAATTTAAACTGATTTAAACTTTAGTTGATTTAAACTTCAGTTAAGCTAAGTTGAAACTTTCTTGGCTTTTGGCAGAACACCAGAGCAGATGAGCTCTCCATCCTATTCCCCTCCTCAGCATCTGCAAAGGCCATTTGCTTCACCTGACAGTTTACAGAGACAAGCAATGGTGAGTCATTCTCTGCTAACACACGTTAATGATGCAAAAATGAAATATGCTCTATAGACAAAGACAAATGAATATTTTTAAATATTGTTATGTTTAATAGATAAACAGAATGTGGCAACTCCAAATGCAACAGTCGCAACAGCTGAATGGAGCATTTCAGATAGGAATGCAATCGCCACAGCTAAGAGGTGGTGCTGCAAGAGCAGATAGTAACCACTGGCAACAGGACTGGGCTGGTCACCAAGGTCATCGCCACACCCACCAGGAAAACAGCAGTTATCATGGCCGAGATCAACGCCACGGTTGGGACAGCGGAAACAACCATGACCGTCATCGTTGCGACAACCAACGGGACGACTTCGGAGGGCACAACAAAAACTACACCCCTGAACGGTGGAGAGACTCGAAAAATCTCCCTAAAGGGGGAAGATTCAAATGATTTTAAAAATAACTTATGCGTTTTAGTTCTTCTGTGAACATTTTACATAAATCAACCATTTTTATTAACTGATTTTCTTACCAGGTTTTTACATTGTTCCAATACATTGGTTTATGTTTATTTAAAAAAAAAGAATTTCATATATTTCTAAAGTTTTGTATCTAGATTAAAGACATGGAGAAAAAAACATACAAGAAAAAATACGGAACAAATAAGGTCATTTTGAACTTAAACAGTTCATCTCAGGAGGAACCTATGTTTAGATATTTATATTTTTAAGAAAATGTATTCGTACACAATACCAGAATGGATATTCTATTCTAAAAGAAAAATGTGCTATGGTAGAAAGAATGTTCAAATTGTCCATTTTGTAATTTCTCAGGATTTTTCCACTAATATAAAAAGTTTTTAGCAGCAGGTTTAAGCTTTTCTTGTCCTGATGTTTTTCACTGCTTTTCTTTTTTTTACTTCACACATTTTGAGGACATTTTGACAAATCATACATTTGTTACTGTTTCCTAATTTCTCAAGACTTCTTGGAACAATAACACATTTTAATGCTGTTGTAAATACATTTTTATTGTGAAGTGTAACTTCAGAAACTTATCAGTTTTTATAAAAGTTACAATTGACTGAACTTTTGCTGTTTAAATTAATTCATTGTTCTCACATTGGTTTACTTTCAACTGTTTTTATTAGCTGGGCACTAGTCCAGTGTCTAATCACTAATCGGACGTTATTTCTAGGTGGAATCAACGTTAGAGCTTTAAACAGGGTTATAGGTTGTCTGTAGGTGGCGCCATACATCACCCATCATTGGTAAACATGCTTGCGTTTCTTATAAATTAGGAAAGTGAAATAAACCTTTCTGAGAAATTGAACGTATTGAACCTTGTAGATCACCATTATTTATGTCATTGTTGGTCCTTAAACATTATATCAACCAATTAGATCGTACAGTTGAATTTGGTGTAATGTTAGATTAGGATTGGGTTAGTTATTTGTGTACTATTATTCTTGTCTATCTCTTAACCTCATAATTTGACGTTAGGATTTGTTTTAGGGGTTTGGTTTATATTATTATGGTCAGGGTTGATTTATTTTTCTAAGAATGTTGTTCCAGGACCAAAAAATATGTGGCTCCGGAAGCATATTTTAACCCAAATCGGGGCAATTCAAGTCTTATCAGTTGACGGTATTATTTTCATTGTAATGCGATTCCTAAAATTGCCCGCTGAGTTCAAGGTAAGTGCAGGTTTACATGCTATTTTGATGACAGTGATACACAGGGTAAGACAGCAGTAACATCAATGGTCTTGATGCAGCTGACCTGTCGTATTAATAATGCCTGTGACACCCGAAATCTCGGTCATAATCTGCCCTTCCGAAAGTGCTTTAGGCTGCTAACAGCGGCTCCCGTTGTGTATGAACCCGTACATCCCTCGTAAATCTCCTCGACCCAAAAGTAGAGGTGCATTTGCACCCTGAGCCCTGTGTCGGGTTCTCTAGTGAAGCTGCTGTACTGAGAAATGCGTTATTGAGGAGCTCAGTAACTCTGTAATTGATTAAGCTTCCTGGCGTCATTCACCCAGAAACCAGCTGCATTAGCTCCGTGACCATTTCCAGGCGTTCATTGTCTCCTACGTGGTCTCTGTGCGTGTTGCCTGTGCATGTGTTGTGTAGGTCTTGAATATGAATGTATGTAGCCTATGTTTACGTGTGACATGTTCATTGTTTTTTTTAGTTCAACACTAACATTTTAGATTAATATTATTAAGAAGATTATTAAGAAATATAACTGAACTAGTTAAAGGTCCAGTTAGATATACATGTTTTTTCAATGCATTGTTTCTCATAAGCTTAAATTCCAACATTGTATTTATGCTATAGCTCCGGGGGAAAGTGTTGCACAAAAAGCAACCAAATACAATCAAGCATGGGAAAAATATTTTGCAATGAAAGTGATTTTGCCAGAATATTTCACTTCGTACAGTTTCAATGTAACATGATAATTGTGTCATGTGTTAAATATAATTCTTGGGCCCTGTTACTGCTCGCTGTCTTTTCTTTTGGGGTTTTTTCTTTTAGATTTACCCCCACGAATTAAATTTAAATGATCTTGTGGTTTCACAAAATATTTTACAGTGAAAATATACAGTCTCTCGGTATGATGCATGTAGCCCAATAATTATAATTATACCAAAACTTGACATTCCTGTCAGCTACCCATGTATCACTGTAAATATGCATATTGCAGTAAAATATACTTTTTTCCTGTTGCATTTCAATTGCCTTTGAGTAATTCGTAAAGAATCTTCTTTTACTCATTCACAGACTTTGTGCAGTTCTTTTATAGAAGCTTCCAGCCCCCTGAGTCTCACCAAACTCAGGATACATGCAGGGTGCACAGGTGCCGATGTGATCCTACTTCCAGCTGTACTGTATATCTTCATATTCGGTCATATCCCCAGTTTTAAAGCCTGCATGAGCAGCGCCAAGCAGTTGTTCTCGTTTCTTCCCTTTGATCAGGTCCTCAAACCAAACAGCTCAAAGCTTTTCCAGTGGAAATCTTTAGATTTCCTTTACATAATCCCTCGAGCTTTGAACACGACGGCTGCTATCTCGGATCCTCTGCGAGTTATATTTACTCTCTCATACATGGGAAAATGATAATCATTTCGACAGCGGACACAAGGCTCTGAAAATCAGAAACCCGACACTGTCCTCCTTGAAGAAGTTCGGTGCGCCTTGCACATCAAAGCAACCGTCCATCTGTAATAAGCATCATAATGTCAAGTAAAAGTGCTGCTGTCTAGGCCGAGCTGTCTGTCTTCTCAACAATTCTGTAACAATAGCCAAAAAAAGTCTCCGTTTGTTTTCACCGTCGTCATATCACACTGTTAATACTGTCTGAACGTGCTGAAACTGATATGAGAAACAACCCTGAGACACCTGGCCGACAGTCTCGTATATAAAGACTCTCATAGAAGCAATGCTGAGAAAATATGGCATTGTTTCACCTGTTTGTATTTTTTATTATTACTATTAACACGAGTTACTGTTTGTATTTTTTATTATTACTGTTAACACGAGTTAGATTATATTGTATATGGGACTGAAAAGCTTAACATGTAACAAGTCCTTTATTATAACCTATTTACAGGGTATACGGTTTCAAGAGATTTCAGAATCTGTCGAAACATGCAAATTGTAGATAGTTAAATTACAGCGCATTGTTGCATTAAAAAACGGAGGCAAAAGGTGACAAACTTGACATTTAACTATATTTTTATCATGTAACCTATACAATTTTTAAAAAAAATATAATTTATAATTTTTTTTTAATTTATATGTTTTATGTTTATTTCAACTATATTTGTAACTGTGTACGGCTGATCTTATTGCCTCCTTACAATGTATTGCTTCTTTGTTTTCCTCATCTTGTAAGTCGCAAATATAATTGTTTTATGTTAATGTATTTAATAAAATGTTTAGTCAATTTTTATTGTATGACATTTTAATATATTAATGGTTCAAATCACACCCAACCTTGTCTGTTAAATTATAAAACGCCTAGTGTAATAAAATGATATTTATAATATTTTTTTATTTGTTAGGTTTATACAATTGAGTTTTTCTCTGATGAAGAATTGAGTCTTTCTCTCGCTTATAAAAACAACAATTCGCCTTAAGATATCCAATTAGCTCTCATTGGTATAGTTGTGAACCTAAATGTATGAAATGTTTGTTTGAAGGCTAGTAACCTTCGGCTTCAACAGATATTTGAATGAATCATGCCACTTGTCCTGGCAAGTGAAATAGCTGCTTTATGTGATCGTTGAACTATAGAGGCGTTTCCGTGTGTCCATGATACTCCTAAAGCAACACAACAGGTATAATTGCCTAATAATAATCGCAAGACATCAAATTCTATACAAAATTACTTATGTTTACTCTCTACATTGTCATTGTTGAAATATATCTGCTCAATTACCACTGCATTATACTATACGACTGAAATATATTTAATAATTATTTTTCACCTTTTTAAAAAAAATATATTCTGAAACGTCCTTGTCCTCAGCAGTAACCCAACAGTTACTGAGTTATTGCACACGTTTATTTATGCAGGCTGCTTATGTTAAAACCTTGGCTCCTATAGCAGACCTCAATTACGACAAACCTTGTGCACTTTGTAACTGCGTCGTAAATTTCAAAACTTTCTTCTGCAAAAATGGAATTACCTACCTAGTACATTTAATACATTAATATGTTTATATTTTTTAACCTAACTACTACTACAACTACTTCTAATAATAATAATAATAACAACAACACTAATAATTACTTTAAATCAATTGTAATGGTTGATAAACTGTATGTCTGTTACACTCATATAGTCATATACAATATACTGTATAGTCATATAAGCAGCCCATAAGACTCAGAGCGTCTATGGATCAGTCATGAATAGGAGAGAAAACCGGTTTATTGTGCTATTGTACAGATAGTGAGCGAGAGAACGAGAGAGAGAGAGAATGAAAGAGAGAGAGAGAGAGAGAGAGAGAGAGTTTGATTGACGTGAAGTGTGTCTGCTGTTGCACACAGCAGTAGTGATAGGAGAGTTGGTTTATATAGCGGTGACTCAGAGCACCGCGCGCACTAGCTGCTCCACCGAGCGCGCGAATCACAGCGCAGACAGTATCAGCGCAGCTGCAAGCGGATTTCAGAGCCATTCAAACGAGATGTCTTCATAGAGCAGAAACACGTGCGATTTACGCGACTTTAAGTGAATTTAAGAACTTCTCACACCCAAACTAAGGTCGCATATTGGGACACTATGCATTGTCAAGCAGAGCTGAGACTCGCGAACACCGCGCAGCTGAAAGCAGCCAGAAGACGATACAAGACTTTCATGATAGACGAGATCCTCTCCAGGGAAACTTGTGATTACTTCGAGAAACTTTCTCTTTACTCTGTTTGTCCTTCTTTAATCGTCAGACCCAAGCCTTTGCATTCATGCCCGGGTAAGTGACACAAACACTTTTACGTAAGGGGCGTTTCTAATATAAAATGTTGACGTCATGTTTTAATGAACGCATTTATTATTTGCAGCTCGTTCTGCGGTGTTTTCTCGACTAGCAAAATGCAATATGTAGACCTATAACAAACAAACAAACAAACAAACAAACAAACACCAATAATAATAATTTAACAATAATGCTTTGAGGGCTCAGTGTAAACAGTAATGCTGACTTCTGCACACTGTGAGGATAAAAACGTTTTACGCGTTAAGACTGAACGAAATATCATTACATTAAAGCGTATGAATAAAAAGTGTATGATAAAGTTTGTCATAATATAAAATCTGATTGATGAGTAAAGTTGTCATTGGCTTTTGGGTTGCCGTTTATATCAAGCAAGATCTTTTAATAAAAAGTCATCCATTTAAATCACCTGTTGCGTTTTGGGAAGTTTATTCCCACTTCACGCTCTCTGCACAGTATTGGCCTATAAATCAAAGTTATCAATATCTTACTCAAACTGTGACCAATAGCAACTGATGGCTGTTACTGTTATTTTATGCAGATGCTACATACACAGTTTTCAGTTTATATTGTATTGTGCCAAACACTTTCTTCTTTTTTTCCAATTTCATGAAGCTTAAATTGTTATCTGACAATTGTAATTAAAACGTGTATTAAATCACGTGTATGTCAGTTTGTAATCTTGAAGAAAAGTCTACGTTTATCTGATTTATCATTGCATAACATGACTTTCATTAAAACTTTCATTGTAACTTTTATTATGCATCATCTACGCATTTGTTTCAACAGTTTTTGCTTTATTGACCTCGGGGTATTTCCCCACCGACGGCGTGTGCACGTTTCCCCTCCTGCATTTGTTTAGTTCGTTTAAATTATTATATTTATAATGAGTGGGGCTTCTGTGCTAAACGATTGATTCAGTCTGTTACTGGTGAACACAAACTCTGTTGCTCCACTTCTGAGTATGCAAAATAGGATTCAGTGAGGTCTGAATTTCTGAATCATGAAGTGTAATGCTGTTTAACTATAACGAGAAGCATTGTGTAAAGTTCACAAGTCAATGTTTAAATGTTTCCGATTAATCCGATCTAGTGACTCCAATATGATCTATTCCAGTTGATTCTGTCATAAAAGCAAACTCAACACATTCTCTGCACACTGACATACAAAGTGATAGATTGGTGGCAGTACCTGCATAATTAGGTTTAAAGGATTTAATAAGCATGTTTGTGAATTCTTGCAGCAACTGTGCCTCATCCATAGGTTTTAGCAAGGGCTTATCTCCATGTATTTGTGTGTAGCTGAGGCTGAATTAAAGTCCAGCTACCTTCTTTTAAACATTCATCTTCACTTTGCAAAACACGTCACTAATTGTGGAGCCAAAGTTACATTAGGACCTATAGGAATAAGATTATTGCACTTTTAAACAACATTAAAAGAATGAAGAAAACTTAGGTAGACTCTAGTGAAATTGCCAATTTATTGTGAATGAAAAAACATTACACAACTTTTTTGTTTGTTTTTACATTTAAACACCATAATAAAGGTACATTGTCCACAGCAGTGCAAGCCAAGGTATATATGTTGGACAGAAACAGGTACAGTTGATCTAGATGTTTATGTATAAAGTGTAATACCATATAAGACCTTCTGCTCTTAAATAACTACTAAATAACTAGTATTACACATGACAAATACGACATAATACCTGATTTCACAGCAAATTTGGTTTAGTGTTTACACTTCAAAAATATTTACACTTCAAAATCATTGAGATATTTTCCTTCATATGTGTTACCTCTTTTCCAAATTAGCCTTCTGCAAGTCTGTATTGACTTAGCAGCGTAAAAGCAAATATTGGAAATGTGCAGTTTAATACTTGCACGCAAACCCATGCATGAAATGAAACAATAATTCTGTCTATATTTACACTTACATACTTTTTAAAGTGGCTAGCATAAGAATATTACAAGCAAATTTATTTGTTATAAGGAGGCAATATTATTATTATTGGTTCCAAATGTTAGGCCATAAAAGTCTAAATATTACACTTCCTCTATAATTTAACCATGTTAAAATAATCTTTGCATTTCTTAGTTTTACTTGAACTCTTTTTACAATACACACTGTGTCAAAGTAGCTAAAATAGTCCCTTAAAAAGGCCAAAGAAAGCAGTGGCAGGAAAAACTCATTAAGATGATAAAACAATTGTGATAAAACAAAGACTGACATGTGATACTGATCATATATTTATTAAATTAATTAATCTATTATTAAGTGTCAATAATATACCAGGTAAAAATATACCTGCTGTGCTGTTTATGAAATCAGATACACTTACTGTGAATGGATCAGACCTCATGATAAAAATAGCTTCAGTGGTTCACACATTTTCCAAAACACATGCAAATGCTCTTAAATGCTTATATGTACAGCATATAAGTGCAAAAACACACAACAGTATAATCACATAAACATGCATGCATGTATGCACACACACACACACACATTTACACACCACACATATCTTTCTTCTGTTCACCGTTTATGCATCCAGCTGTGAGGTGGAAGGCATGAGTTTGGCAGGCAGGGTGGAGGGTAGAGTATCCAGCCCAAATATCACAACCCTGCACACACTGTCTTTTAAAGTCAGAGGGGTGTGAGATATACTATATGCCAGCACATCAATGGATGGTACTGCTTAATATAGAATGTAGCTGGCATTAAGGCTGGCACAGCCTCTAAACTCCCACACAGAGTGGAGTGTCTGTCGTCACATCTCTTTAATCCTCGCTCATACTAAAAGCGCATTACTGCTGTTACCACTAGGGGCCGCTGCACGACACGTCAAAATCCCAATGAGCCCAATACGACGTTTTATTTTAACACAAAATAATTTAAACGATTTTAAATGTAAAATGATTTGTGAAGGTATGTGAACAAAAGTTAGTTTTTGTCAGTTGAAGTTACCTTTACCTTCCCATCCTTACTCAAACATGGCTGATTTCAACACTGGCTAATGTACGCCTTCAATCCCATACTTCCTAACAGCCTTTTAACAGATATGTAAATCATTACTCGATATAAATGTCAAGTCGCTTTTAAAGATGGGACCAGCATCTCTTCAAACATGCTATTTTGTCCTGTAATATGCATTATCGATGCATTATCGGATGTGATCTACCGGTGCTGTGCTGACACGTGAAGGTTCCCCTTTTAAAATATTACCTTACAGAAGAGCGCACTGTAATAATGGGTTATAATATTTTGTTTGGAGACATGTCTCTCACCGTTACAGACAGAAAGCTTTTAGAAGCATTTTTTTAAAGGAGGTGAGAGAGATAAAAATCAGCTATAATGTAATCTCTCATGACAGCATGCTGAAAAACAAACTAATATGAGAGACAGAAAATGAAATAGATGAGCAGGAATGATGTATTGAATAGAATAACACAGTCCACACATTTCCCCTTCATTTGACCCATTTTACCCCTCATAAGGCAACTTTATTATTATTATGTCTATTGTTTTAATACCAGGCTAATGATATTTTGACTTCCCCAACCCTGTGAGTTGTTAACTAGTAAGGGGGGACCACCTACGTTTTTATTTTTATGACGCGTTTCGCTATTTGAGAACATTAAAAAGTGACCTTTACAAGTATAGCCAAACCTGCCCACACAGACACACACACAAACAAACAAACTAATCAAACAAGTTTTTATGCTTCATAAATATATAACTTGATATTTAAAATCACAAAAAAATAAACTTTCCTTAGACTTCTATTGTTTTCCTAAACAGCTAAACACAATAACCTAACACCAAACCACACTCAAACCTTCACCCTAACAAAATGTTTTTGACAATTAAACAAAAACATTGTTTACTTATGTATTGCTCAGATCTATCAGGTTTTTCTGACTTTTGCATACAATTTGTCCCCAAAACACTTAACCAAACCACACCCCCAAAATACACACAACACGCATATACACACACCCCTTTAGTGCAGCCTAAAAGGTGTGTCTATACACATTTTGTAAGTTTAATAAGGAAATGTTCATTATTAGGGTTCTTATTGGTACCTATTGTGAGATCGTAGCTCTTTTCCTTCAGGCAGATATGGAACCCAAACAATTCTCAGGGTTATGTTACATGTTTAAACACTTACATAACACTTATGAGTGATATGATACACACTAATAAACCACTGAATATTTTCTAGATTTTTCCTGAAACTCAGAAGACTCTCTGCAGGTTGTTAGACACTCTGCAAAGGACCAGAACCTTACGGTACCTTTAATGTGGGTAACAGCAATGTGTGTCTTCAGGTCGAACAGAGTAAAAAAAATAACACATCTACACTGCTTTATCAAAAGTTATCATGCCTGAGTGAACTTAGCAAAAGACTGGCTTGCAGCGAGAAATATTGAAAAAATAAACATTCTTTATTTAGTTGATGAAGCTGAACTGAATATTGTGTATTCGTTTTTTCCAACTCGCTGGATTGGTTTAATAGCTATTGAGAGAAAAAAACTTGAACAGGTGATGAAGTGCCTTAAAACCTGTCACCACATGGCCCAACCAAAACACTGTGTACCGAGTTACTCAGAGTTCAGATGCACAGCTAGTGCCAAGTGAAGTCATCTCAATGGAATCCAATCAGTCAAGGGAAATAAGACAGGACTGAAAGAGCGCAATCAAGGGCTTAACGTTTGCTACTGTTTTTTTGCCCATCAGTTGGAAACGCGAGGTTCACTCCTCTATTGTGAGTAATGAAAACATGACACCACGTTCACACCGTTTGAATGGCAAATCAAGGTGTTACACTCAAAGCAAGTTTTCCTGATACAGGGCATGCCGTAACAAGGAAATGTTACACCAAATTGCCTCGTTTCAATAAAATCACTGTGCTTTTATTAGAACACGATTTTGATATTGCGTTTCTCATAACACGAGGACTCTGTCTGCAAATATAGGGAATTGTAATAAAAAGGCTTCAGGAAAATATATGCTGGCACATTAAAATGTTCTTAATGAGTTAACCCCAGATTGTAAACACAGTTTAGTAGCTCTGACTGTATACAGATAAAATGGCCAATGGCTGTTTGTTTTATTGCTAAATGTGAATCAGCCCAATGATGCATTCGCTGCGAATGAGAGAAACAGCGTGTGTGCTTGTGTGCTGTGGGCAGAGAGTCAGTAGTTTAAGGGTTTAACTGTACGAGTGGTGATTCACTGGGGTGTAGATCACGGTTAGGAGTGAGGCATTAAAAGCTGTGGAAGCTTATAATGACTTGACATAGTGGTATGATTCAATTGTCATGTCTGATTCCTAATCAATAAAAGAGCTGATTGGAGCTTGACAGCTGCAAAGTCGGAAAATCTTTTCTCTAAGCCCATTAGATCCACATTCTGATCTGGCAGAGTTACAAGAGACTTTATAGAGAGAATAAAGTTGATTGATAGACCTTGTGATGAGGCTGTTGGGATAGATATCAAGAAAGAAAGGTTAATTGAAAGAAAGCAAGAAAGAAGGAGCGGGAGAGAGAGAGCCTGAAGCGATGTTTCATGTCTGGACGTGTTGCATTGATGGCAATGAGCTCATTCTGACTATGTGAGTGTACAAGTATGCATGCTTATGCATTTGTGTATGTGTGTAAAAGTTCTAAGCCAAGATCTGTATACTGTCTTGCTGCATTATGCGTTCCAAAATGTTTGTCTTATCTCAAAATAAACAAATACAAAATCTTCTGGCTTAATCCGCTGATGTTAATATTTCCTTCTGGTTATGTTCAATAAGGAAATGATTTTTGATTCAAACTTGGCCTCACAACAGTCGATTTTATCTCTAAGCAATCAAACGATCAGATAAAACAGACATTAACCAAGATTAAACGCATTTTAAAGCAGTTTAACAGTAGCCAACTCCAAAAATCGATTGAGAGTGTTTCTAAACCTGAAATTTTTGGCTGAAATTTCACCTGCGTTTGTCAGAAGTCTGCCACACTCACAGATTATTAATGTAATGAGGTAAGAGATTAAATACTGCTTCTGACATTTCTCTCGGATTCTGTTTCTCACTGACATAAGAACAAGAGTACCGTGTGAACATAAACAATTCTAATAGAAAGAATTTACATGCAATTCCTGGAGTAACTTTATCCTGTGAATATGTGTAATTGTGTATTTGTCCCTTCGGGGTGTGCCATCAAAAAATATGTTTCTATGCAGCTTTTGTGAGAATTTCTTATTTTTATATTTATTATAAACATGCATATAATTTACATTCAATAGAAGCAGACTTTGCTTCTAAGTGTGTAAGTTATGTTTAAGTGTATAATTTTAGACTAACTAGACTTAACATACCAAAATTTGTTTAACCAATAGCATAGAACCTATTGGACAATATAGGACACATTTTTTTAAAAAACAATCAATATTCTGTTCAATATTCTACAATAACATTATTCTATAGTCAACTAGTAGAGTGTGATTGTTTTACAAATTAAAATGTGCTTTTGGCTCTATGGTTTTAATCTTTTCTCTGAAACAAACTGTTCTCACTTAATCAATAAACCAAGGGATCAAATTTTTTAGCTTGACGACAAACTTTTCTTCTCTGAGAGGTATTAAAATCTTCACTGCATCACGTCTCCGTCCCTGTTCAGATGTGCTCTGTGTAAAATTTTATAGGCTCAGGCGTCTCGCAGAGAAAGCAATAGAGAAGGTGAGAGTCTTTAGACAATTCGAAAATATTAATACTGTTAGGGAGGGGATGCGGATACCACATTTAAAACTATTACCCATAGTGCATTGTGACTGACATCATGTGTGCCATAGGAGAGTAATTATCTTCCCAGACTTCAAAGGGGCCTGTAAAACAACATCATAACAGCATCATCATAACAAACCTGGAGCTCAGGTGCTTTACATCATAGAGGGCAACTTTTAACACTTACATCCACCATTAGTGAGGGTGGGACATGCGTTCATTTGGACATGATGGCTGCTTCAACAAGCCATTAAAACTAAAGGTTATAGCTGGCTGACTTTAGCAGCTTGTAAAACAGATTTTACAGGGATATATGGCTATTAATAGATATGATTACCAAGCAATGAACTTCCTCATATATCATGTTCAAAACAAACAAAAGCTGATTAAACTATTGTACAGTTGGAGCCTTAAACACAAACCTGCCTAGTAACAGCACTTACTCTAGTCTTATTAGGAGCAGAAATTATTTCCAGAATATACAATATCAGAATTAATATTTTAACTAGAGTGATGGTTGATAGTTGGAACAAAATAATAATTTGTGTCATCAGCATCAAGCACAACAGTGCCCACACACTTTTTTAGGCCCTGGTTTCAGAAAAGACTTCTTTCAGAAAAACATCTTGTGGATTACATAAAAGAACGAGTACAATATAAGGCAGCTCACTGTAAATCTGTCTTGAACGGTTATTTTAACTTATGCAATTTAACTGTTGCACACTATTAACCTAACCATTATCTTTGTTTATTTGCATATTCTTACAGGCTCCGCCCCTTTAAGAACGTACCCTCTCCTCTCTGTGATCACACACCAGCCTCCCAGCAGCCTCCCGCAGCTCTCTCAACACTCTCCTCATGGACGGGTCCCTCAGCTGCCCCTTCTTTCCCCCCAGCACCCACTCGGCTCGGAGCCCACACCCAGTGAGACGCCTGTCAGCATCAGCAGTGAATCAGAAACAGAACTCTCCACACCAAGACTAAAGAAACCTAGGCGTAGTCGCACCATCTTCACTGAGCTGCAGCTCTTGGGCCTGGAAAAGAAATTTCAGAAACAGAAATATCTGTCCACTCCAGACAGGTCAGTATGTGTGATGGAGATGACAGTTTTGTTAAGGGGTTCCTGAAGGGGGTTTCTGAAGGCCAACCGGTAGATGCACTTATAATGCCAATGTCATGGGGTCATTCAATGCCCAGAAATACAAGAAAAACAGATAAACACAAACTGTACACTTTGAAGCCATTGTAAATTGCTTTGAAAGCATCTGCTAATTGATTTTAAAGCATCTCCATTTCTAGTCAGTATAGGTTTATTTTTAAATTGCTGTACAATGTTTTATATTTTAAAGCTCACATCCAGTATTTAAGGATGTTAACTGGTTGTTTACAGTTAAACAACCAATTAAACAAGTTAAAAGGCTTGTTATTTGTAATTTCATTTTAAGACACAAGTAGTGCTAAAACATTTAATTTTAATTTAAATTACATACAAAAATGTAGGAAAGTGGGTGGATAGGAGATTTTATAATTTAAACAAACATCATCAATAAAGAAAAGCTGTTTTATAGGAGGAGCAAGTTTTTTCTTTTAATTTACTATTTGAATCTTGCAAAATGAACTGTAACATTAAATGTGAACAGGCAACACTTTTATATAAAGCTAAGTAATTTTGATATGCTATAAGTATCAATTCTGAGCACATAACAACCTAAGAAAAGTTAGTCAAAGTATGACATTGCTCAATGTTTAAGTTAAGACGACAGTAACATTTTAAAAGTGCTTTGAATTTCTAAAAGAAGCCTTTAAAAGAAACACTACCCCATTCAAGACAACAGGGCCTTATGCCAAGAACAGCAAACAAAAGTGTATTACATTGATTTCATGCCAATCATTTAAAACACATGCAGGTGTATTTTAAACACTTTAGGGCTCTGTACAATGAGATGAGGTAATCTACGTGTCATAAGTCTTCTCTCGTGGGTCACTTTTTTCGGCCACATTTGCGTCCATAACACATTTTCCATTTCAGTTTAGGCTCAGCTTTTAGATTTGGCCAAAGTGGATGTGTTTCCATTATGGCCCTAAGGGGGCATTTGAGCAAAAACCCACAAATCAGTTCTGTCCCACCTACAAAGATTCAAAGCGTGTCTGCCACAGAAAACAATTCGCTGAATTTTTCGTGAGGCTCAGCTTAAAGGCAAATTCTGTCCTCCAGCAGCAAATAAGCTGTCAGACATAATTGTCTAAAAACTGTCAATGCCACCACACATGCAAAACCAGGAGACTTTTCCCTCCAGCATTCCACTTGTATTAGTTTTGCTTGTTCAGAGCACTTCAACAATCGAACATTGTTTTTTTATAAAACCGCACAGCTTTAATATGTGTTAAAGTTCTGCTTAGGAAGTCAAACCTGGTCTGGTTTGTAAATGAGACCATGTGACCCCATCTGACTCAACCTTACCATAGCACAGTCAAATTTTATAGACTGGAACTAAACGCTCTTTAATTTACTTGTGGAGTGATTGGAAACATGCACACAGATTCTCACAGGCTCTAAATTGCACAAAATAAGTTATCCTAAAATGAAAACAAATTTGGTGGAAAAAGGAACCAATATTGCTGATTTATTAATTGTCCATTGCTTAAGAAAAACATTTTACAGTATGACACAAATGACTGATAATATTCTAGTACTTTTGTAACCTGACACAGAAAAAAATGTTAGTTTTAAGATGGAAAAATAGTCTTTTCTTCAAACATTAACTATTTGATATTGATTTTTGTATGATGTAGTGACTAATATGTATCCCTAATGTAAAATAATTCAATTTTCATCAATTACAAACCAGACACAAATATGCAAAGAGACTTAAACCAAGATAGGTTTGTTGGGGTGTGTCAGGTAGCAGATTTCAAGTCTAAGTGAGGTTTTGACCCTTCAGTTCAGCGCTAGGTCACAATATACCTGCTAACCCAATTCCATGCTCTTATCAGCCTGTTGATACATATATATACAGACAAACACATTACAGCCTGCAGCTCTGCTTCAGGAATTAACAAATTAATTCTTGGCTAAATGAAGAACAAAAGAGCGGGAAATTCCTCATCTCCTGGAACTTATGAGGAATGGGCCTCAATGCGCCTTAGGTTTATGTTGTATCAATCTTACACATGACCTGAAGGTCTTGTGCTGCTTTTGGCGTATCCACCCAGGCCACACAACCAGAACATGAAAGCCATGGAAACATGTCACAATATAGACTGTAATGATTTATATCCTGGAGTTTTAATGGTTTTATGAGGCAGGGATGATTATAATCATCTTCATCATCATTATGAAGAAATGTCAGAGCTAAAACTAAGCTTAGATTATGGTCACAGTTATAAGGAATCTGCAGACATTGGAATGCAGTGTGTGTGTGTGTGGTTTCTCTCTGTAGAATAATAAACACAAACATAGAGTAGCTTTTCTTACCTGCAATTATAGCACAGAAAACAGCCACAAATGACAGACAGCTGGTTACAGGTTACATTTTTCAAAAACAACATTCATTTTGTACCCGCTTGTAGTTTTAACATAAATCAGTATTATATGACAAATTTGACACTTGAAAAATAAATACATAGTTCACATTTTACTCACAAAGAGTTCACAAAGAGCATTTTACTGCAATGTTGTGCTTTAGCAAAAACACTAAACTTTTAAAATATATACAATTATTTTTCTTACATCACAAGAATAAAAAGCATTTAAAAATCTATATTGTACCACAGCTTTTTCTGATTTTTTTTAGGTGACCTATACAATAGCAAAACTTTTATCTCAGCCAGTTAAACATAGATAAATTGACTAAAGTGATACAGAGGAAGAGAGAATAAGGAAGTAGAAAGTCAAGGGCTTTGCAGAGCAAGTGTTAATCTGCTCATTTCCAGAAGATCACTTCACCTCATATGGCTTTCTCAGAGGTCTGACAGGGGAGGTGCGTAATCCTGTTTGGCTGACGTGAGGGACTCTGAAAGCAGATGTAGCTGAAATCTGTGCAGTTGTTTGATAGATCGCACTCTCTCTCTCTCTCTCTCTCTCTCTCTAATCCCATCTCACATGTCCCCTCATGCCTATCACATTACAACAGACCAATCGCTGCATTAGTCATGCGCCGTCTGCTAAACTGCCCCAAAAAGAACTTCTGTTAGCTTTGAGCAAGTCAGAAGCTCCATGGCTGGATTACCTTATCCTGTAGAGATAAAACGGGATGGCATTCCACGGGAGGTCTGCAATTACATTCGGCCTGGGAAGACTCTCCGCTTCAGAGCCTGGCAGAACCTTGTGATATGTCATGCCAGCTTTGGGAATTTTGCAGTGATTAGATGTACATCTGCGCTCTAGATGGCCACCCACTGGCTTTTATGTGTAAGGCAACAGGTGATGTTGGGATTTCAGTCAATTTATTTCGGTTTCTCTCCTTGTTTCTTGGTCATTCCTTTTATTAGACTAAATAGGACTGAAACTTTATTTAGCTTTTAAAGTTTAAGGCTGCATGTTTCTTAAAGGGCTTTGATTTATGGTTTAATCTTTTAATGATACAAAAGATTTAATGGAAAACGTATCTTTGTGTGCAGATTGGACTTGGCTCAGTCTTTGGGACTCACACAGCTGCAGGTGAAGACATGGTACCAAAACAGACGCATGAAATGGAAGAAAATGGTAAGTCTACTAGCAACATTGACATGCCCACAACACCAGCAACAACAACATCAATTTGCACAATTGTGTGTTATTGACAGAAAATGTGTGAGCTATTTACATACAACATTTTAAAAATGCATAATACAAAATGTATTTAATTTGGTTGCAATTACACACAAGCCTCAATTTTAAATAAATCTCAATTGACCACCAGCATTTCATAGACAAAAACAGCTCTGGTAAAATGCCAAATTAAAGGGCTGACTTTTATGAAACACGCTCTGTTAATGATCTCATCGWTATAATAAGGGAAGGAAGATTGTTTGCTTAGAAAATAATGACAATAATTCCCTTAATTAATCCCTTAAAAGTCCTGGTTAGGCAAATACAACACTTTAGTTTTTTCGCCTCTTATTAAATACTGAATACTGTCTATTGTCTTGCATTATTAAATACCTTTGTTAAAAATCCACCCCAGTCTTTCTGTGTGGAAATGGAAACTCTGAGACATATCATTAAAATCCATTAGATCACTTGTGTGCTGCCCCTCTCAGCGCTCTATACAACCAGTGTGTGTAACAGCTATGACCCTCAGGTTCTTCTTGTGTGTGTGTGTGTGTCATCTTCATCAGATGATTTAAAGGATTATGCAGCTCTACATCAGTACCAACAACCTCTTAAGCAGGAACAAAAGATCACCAGAGCATTCACCTTTGAGATAAATGAACAGCAATGGCCGGCCCCCCACAGCCATATATCTTCTTTTAATCACTGCAATAACCAGCCTCACCTTTGACCAAGCTCTACATTATTCAAAGCCTAAATGCATGTGTGTGTCTGTGTGTGTCTCTAGGTGCTAAAAGGAGGACATGAGGCTCCTACCAAGCCCAAGGGAAGACCCAAGAAGAACTCTATCCCGACCACAGAAGAGATTGAGGCAGAAGAACGGCTTGCTGCACAGCTAGCTGAGCATGACAGGCTACAAGCAGATGGGCAACTCCAGGCGACTTCCAATGAGGTCTTCCAATCACAACCTCAAGATCTGAGTACGTCCGCTATGTCTCCTGAGTCCGTCTGCCTCTGTGGTCCTGAGACCCAGGCTCAGGAAAAGGCTCTTCCCTCCCTGTCAGAAGCCATGACAACCAGCTAAACATGGCCAAGGTCCTGCACAACCAAAGACAGCTACTGAAAGACTTTGTGTTTCTGATGCTCCGTGGACCTGAGCAGTCAAAAGACCTCAAAAGGCTGTTTCTGTGTTGAATACGTTGACTGGGAAAAGCATTAGAACAATATAACATATACATTTAATGTATAATAAAAAATGTATGAGTGCCGTTGCAATAGAAAACAAAAGCATCATAACAACCGCATGCACACACAACATTTTAGACAGTAAAGTATTTTACAAAATATATATTATAAAATATAACTGTTTAAAATAATTGTAAAGTAATTGCCAAACAAAATAGAACATCCAGTTTATATGATAAAACTAATTTGGAACTAGATGGTTAAAACTAATTGTGAAAATAACTACTTAAACTTAGTTATTGTAAAAAAGATTCAGCATAATTGGTTTGCATAAGCAAATTATATTTCATGCAATTCAACAGAGTTTATTTGTTTGTAAATGTGGTTAAGTGGCCGAATACTCTGTGGGTCATCTGTGTATGGCGACGCAGTGATCAACACTGTAACATAGCTTTAACAGTTTCTGCCAAACAGCTGCCTTTCTGAAATGTAGTCAGTATTTTTCTAACAGACTCATGGTCTACACACTACAAGCATGTTCTGTACAGACAAACAGTAAGTGTTTATTTTATTCTGGGTAAATTCCTGTCTTTCCCTGTAAATATTACCTGTTTAATTGCCCCTATAGTTTATGGTGCACCTGTGTACTGTAGCTTGAAATTCTGTGCCAAGACACATTCGAGAGGCTAACATGCCCTTTGAGGTAATTTCCTCCCCCTTTTGTAACACATCTATGAAGCTGCTGCCATTAAAAGTGACAAGGATGTGTTAATGTGAATACCAGTGTAAACATGTACAGAGATCTGGATTTCACATGAGAAACTGTGGTGCTTTTTAAAGCAAGATTGTCCAGTTTGGCTAAAGATTAACTTTATCCATTAACAGTTTATTGAACAAAGAAACTGTCAACTGACAACAGAAAATGTAAATAAATAAATTTAGAGAGCAACAATGATTTAAGTCAAACTCTCTCCACCAAGCTACAAAGTTTTTTATGTTTGCAGAGTGAAAAAAATTCCATTGTTCTTTTCATTTGTGGCATGCATCGTTTTTAGAACTAAATCCATGCATCAAATCACTTTCTTTGTATGTATAACCCTTGCACAGCCATTAGTGCTAGTCTCTGAGGCTGGAATACAAGATATATGGGCTCCCAGATGAAGCAAGCTAGCTGTTGTATGTATTTTCCTTTTAACTCGCTTATGATAAAAAAAACAGAAATGAAAAACTGTTGAATCCTTTTCTCCCACAGCTTTGGGGTTTGTTCCAAGTTATAATGCTGGCTGATTTTATTACTTTAAGAAAAACTACTCAGCCTGTCAGATACGCAAAACAATTAATAAATCACAATAGAAACCTGCAATAAACTGCCAAAAGAGATAGAAAATGTGTGGGGCAGTATTTTGACTGACAGTATACATGTACAGTACCGCACTGTGCCTTCTAAGAGCTGATTATTTCCAACCATTGTTGCCTTGTACTAAGACTTTATTTGTAAAGTTTATTTTCATTTGTATCTGGCTAACAAATATTGAAAATTCCTTCTTTGATATAAAACACTGTTTTTTGGTGTACATGCTGAAATGCATTGGGTGAGCTACAGTAATAATATAGTTATTTTTTATTCTTTTGTGTTTGAATAAGATTATAGAGATTTGAGGAAAATCCTTTTTTTCACCCAAGTGTTTTGTAATTTGTATTGTATGTGCGTGTGTGTTTGCATATTTAACGTTTAATAAAGATGACACTAATTTTGGAGGTCTGATTTTGTTTTAAAGAGAGATGTGGATAATTCATAAGACAGACACATAAGCAAATAAGCTAATAGTCTGTGAAAAGCATATTTAGCCTCAACTCTAAGTCATGGAATTTTTCATGCAATATTGGCACTATATTGCAATAAAATATAAAGAATGATTGAGAAAGGGCAAAAATGTCATGTTCAGCCCATTGATAATTGGAGCACTAGATATTATGATAGAATTAGACATAGATTATAGAATATAGATTTCATTCTTACATATGATTTGTAACCTGAAGTAAATTCTTAAGTATTTTCTTTTGACTCTGAACTATAGAAAATTTTGTAAAATAGAGCAAAGTTATTTTGGTGAATTTGTGAATATGAATTTGTGTACACATCAAACAATAAGTCAATGCATAACCTATTCATGCAAAAACCTCAACATTCTTCAATATTAAAGTATTTAAACAATTTTGTTTAACATGTTTATGTTCATGTAAAGTAATTCACAATTCTTATTATCCTTTAACTCAAAAGGTCATACTGGAGAAAATGGATTTTCAGTTGTACAGTGTGAAAACTAATAGGTATGTAAATAGATTTAAAAAGATTCCTATTAAAGAAATGTCATTTTTCACCTTTTTACCTCACATAACAAAATCTGTGTTTTTAAGTGTTTTATTTATAAAACTATTTGTTCTTAGATAAACAAACAATTATGACTATTATCTTATATTTCACACTTCCCTTATGTTGTCCTGTACTGTACTTCACTGACCCGATCAAACAGGTTTTCTCTGTCAAATACATTTTTGTTCGTTTGTACCACACACTGATGAGAGCAAAGGTAAACACCTTGGGCTGCATGTGTGTGTGTGTGTGTGTGCGTGACTGAACACATGTATGTGTGTGTGCAGTATAGGGTCAGGGTCAAAGGTAGCTTCAACCTAAGGCAGTAAAAGAGGATTATGGCTAAGATTTGTCAAAACAGGAAGTTGGGGTGGAAATGAAGACTGAAGTGTCACTTATCAGTAAAAATCAACTCATTATTTAGCCTTAACTTTTCGGGTCATGTAACACAGCATCTATTTTTGCATCATGCTTGTTAATCAGTTAGAATTTACATTGTTTCTTTTACAGGAGTATTAATGTGTTAGCTTATTTACTTAGATAATAAAGAAATATTTTATGCACTTATAAACATTAGTTTATATATTTAAATTTTATCAAATTGGGTTACCTGCACAAAATATCTAAACAAATGTAAAACTGGCCAGGTCAAATTTCCTTGCCTATCTTTGATAACTTGCATATACAGTATAACTATGCTAAGTGATTGATAAATATTCGCTAATAATATCTTATTAATAAATAGGTAGCTGTAACTATCACATGGAGTGACGTCTGTTAAATCTGTTCCGTCATGGCAGGTCACAGCAGGTCTGTTGTGTAGTAGTTGAGTAGTTGCTGTGTGGTATGGTCAGGTTATAGAAATATCTTCAGGGTATGTCGCTCTAATTGAAGAGGCAATCGTTTTGTTCTCCTGGCCCTCAGGTTCACATTTAGGTCAGTGGTGTTTGGTAACTTCAGCAACGGCACCTATTTCCCCCCCAAACGAACCCCCCCCCTCCTCACCCAACCAACCATTGTGTCATCGCTCATCTTTCCCCACCTTCACCTGTCAGCTTAGCTAGTACTCTAGCGATTAGCATACTGCAAAAAAAACTTGTGCTAACATCCGTGTACATGTCTTATCCTTGTTGTGACAGGGGAGGCGATTTCTACATACCAAGACTAAAAACCACAACCTGTCCAGAGGACAGGATCCACCCTTCTACTGTACGAACAATGACCCTGTTGTCTTCACCTACAGCGGAAACCTGTCATTATAGAGGGCATGTACATAAACTAACAGCAAACGCACTGCGCAGTATCTGCAATACATCATGCTGAGCTCTATGGCTCTGACAGAGAACCTTTCACAATGATTACATGTTTAAAAACAATGCTAATACTCACCCCACATGACATACATTATGTTCAGAACTTACAAATGTGTTAAAAATGTGTGAGTGTTAAAATTCACTAGAACCTTGATTTGTGTGGAAACGCTGAACACTGTAAAAAAAGTAATTAAAAAAAGTAATGAAAGTAATAACATTGTTGCAGTAAATATTAAATAAGTAAAATATAGTATGAAAAATGTTTGATAAACTAGTTTGATAAAATAGTTTGATTTAAAAAAATGTGAGTGGTGTTTTCTTTTAAACACTTGTTTTCTAGATGTGAATTCATGGAGTTGTACGTCCTTGCTGTGCAGTTTCTTGGATGTTTTAGCTGGTTAGTAAGACTGGTTTTTATTTTTAATGGATCCTGATCACTGATATGAAGTAATTATATACCTCTTTTCAACAAGCAGTCTGATTTATGTTAATATACCAGCCAAAAACACTGAGGATTAGTACAAGTAAAAGTAATAATGACGCTTGCCCTAACAAGCCCTCAATTATTACATTTTACTTTGTGCTAAAATGGAACAGGAAACATTGCAAGTGGGTCCCAAAAACAGGTGACAATATAAATCATGTCTAAAGATGTCAGTGTTATTCATGACAGAAGGAAATCACATGCTGAAACCTGTTGCCATAATACCTCATAAAAACAGACAAACACATTCAGATGCAAGAAACAAGAAAGAAAAATGATAAGATCAAATTAAAAAAGATTTTTTTAAATCAGTTTTAAAATATTTTTAAAGCATTTATACATTGATTTACTGTAAAAAAAATGAACTATCATTTTGTCTTTCATAATTTCAATAAAGAATTTGTTTGTTTCTTTAGTTAATTTCTTAAGTGATTGTTATTTCTATATTTATTTCTGTACACCTTTATAAACTGTGTTTAAATGCAGTGCATATATAATTATATTTGTATTGTATTAGTATATTTGTTTACCAGTTGCTTAACAATTAACACTCTCTACATTCTCTCAATAAATTTACAAATCAGCTGCAACCAAAATCTATCAATCCCTCTCATCTAATTAATAATTGGCTGTTCCGTAGGGACATCTGGCTGGTATTATTTCAGTTACATAGCAAATGTATTTACAGTAGCAATTACCCTTTAGCAATCCACCCCCGGTTACTCATTCTAATAAACCGGTCAACAGTCTGTCCAGCGTCTGCGAGATGGCGCTGCCGCCTACACACACATGAAACACTTATTGCCTCAAGTCTCTTGTGTCCAGTGCTGTATCACAAATCTTGCCCTAACCAACCTATTCAACCATGAGCCAGAGCCCCGCCCACAAGTAATGATGTCATACAATGTCATATGTTTTTGTTAACATATAAATGCATTCATGCACTGTATATTATATTATACTGTTTTTGTGTAATGCAAACAGTACTCTACATAATAATATTTAGCTTATCATGTGAGGGGGTCACTGCATAGGTCAGAGCCCCTCCCACCACAGTGGCCGCAAGGGTTTCCTATACACCAGTGCTTGTGTCATTACAATTTCTGATTTTATGAGATTAACAAGTGGCTCCAGTTCTTACCACTAAAACTAACTTTAACCTCTATCTTCTCACTGAGATCCACAGAGAGATAAGTCAGGTACAGCACAGATAGCATGTCTAGAGGATCTAGAGCATGTCCCCTGTTGTGATGCTCAAACACCCCTTTACAAGTATGTGATGGGGCGGGATGGTGAAGATAGAAGAACAGGGCTGAACAGTCACTGTCACCCAGCTGGTAAAGCTATAAGTCATCACTGTGCACAGCTGCGCACAGAGTCTCCCATACGCCACCAGCACAGCCTAGTCTGCTCTGCTTTCTGGCTTTCGTATTGTGCTTTCTTCCAACATGATTTAAGACTCAAGCCCAGGCTGAGCCAAAAAACACTTTCATGCAAATTCTTTATGCTGGGATCTACACAAGTCAACGGCAATTAAAAAACACAAGCGCGTAGACGTTGCGCACACAAGAGCATGTTTTACAGTGTTTTAACAGGCACAGTACTCTTCCTCTGCTGGGAGTTACGCTCTCATGTGCCAGACCTCAACCGTTGGTTTCCTTTAATGATAAAGAACTTAATTCACTTCGTGAAACACATTTGCAACAGGCTTGTAATTCACATTTTCTACCACAGCTTGGAATTATTAAGAGAAGCCATTTCAGAGCCAAAGAAACTTCAGTGTGTGTGAGGAGCCACGCTGCACGCTGTGTACAGCAGAATCGGCTGTGTTTGGAAATTGCTGCACGATTACGTATTTGTTGACAGGCTGTTGCAACAGTGAATGCGTTTTATGAAAATAATATGCTTCAAAAGTCCATGAACAATGTCAGTTTGGCAGACTTAAATTCAAACTAACTAGGAAATTTTGCCTCTTGAAGAAAGGAACTGATTTGTTACTTTAGGCTGGACAACGGATGATGTACAGTCAACAATGGATATTGTACAGACACAGAGCAGCTGTTTTTGAAGCCCAATGTCATTTAATCTGAACTGATTTAACTGTTTTGGAAACAATCGGGAGAATTCACAGAACAGTTGAGGCACGATATTTTGGTGCTAAAACATGCGTTTCGTTCACAAATCAACTGCAGTTTAACAGGTGTCGCTTTGTGTGAGCACTGAAATTAAGTCATTTCATTCTGTTTACACAAAAGCGTGTAACTTTCTGGTAATGGGCAGTAAATAAATGTTATTTTTGTTTAAAAAAGAAAAAATAACTATACACTATACACTATAACTATACATCTATACACTATATACATATATAAAACTCTATACACTATAACTGCATATTTCTCAAGCATGTATCTATATCTATAACTTAAGCATGTTTTCAGAATTGTTTGAAGCCAATAAAAATTACTGATCACAGATTTAGGGGAATGCTGTACAATCCAAATGAAGTATGTCTGTATGATTATGATTGTGATGTTCCAATACATGCTCTACAGTCTAACACGCAGTATCAAGCAATAGCATTTGGTTAGTATAACATCTTTAGTATACCAGGCCCTAAAACAACACAGACTCTGTGTGCAAATAAACATGTTCAATTCATCCTTTGTTCCTATATGTTCTTTGTGAGTTCCATACAGCAGCGATGGCTCACTTTCCCTAATCCCGCTCTTATTCTTTCCTGTGTTGAAAGACCGGATCTCCGACCCTTCATCGTAAATGCTCGGCACCACGGCCAAGACTGCGCTGAGGAGAATTAAAAGTATTAACATCAGGCGGTGTGTTTTCTTCATTTCTGTTGGTTAAGCGCTAGCAGGCTGTTTGCCTCTGCATGATATTTTCCAGCAGGGAGGGAAAAAAAAGAGGAAGCCCAGATTTGAAAGTGGCAGGTGTTGAGAGGTTTCTCCCATCACACACAGTTTATTCTCATTTTTACTGAAAGCTTTGACAGAGGTGGATGTCAGAGCAGTTTCTGTGGGCACCTGCTTCCTCCAACTGCCGTACATGTTGGAGGTCAGAATGGGGTTGGGAGAGAGTCAGTGGGCGGGGCTAGTCATTTTGAGTGACGGCCTGTAATGCGGTATATTACCGCTGTAGCACATGCAGGCCAGAGGGGAGAGAAATTTTGAAAAGTTTAGATCAGCTCCAAAACAAACAGAAAGTCATTGTGTGTAAAACCGATGACACAAAAATGCACATACACACGTACACATACATGTCCATGCACACTAGTTTTTACTAGCTTTTTAACGATCCATCAATGAGGTCTGCATTACTAACCACAGAAGTTTATATAAATGAGTATTTCTACAAGAAAAACATAGGCTGTTCGTAATATGTCATCGTCCGGATATGATTATCCAACTGATCACTGCAATTACATGGTTCATATAGTTTTAATATACTCCTGGCTCCTGCATCAGACCGTGTGACTTCATCACAGAGAGAAAAAACACTGCAACAGAACTTTCATGAGTCTACAGATAGAAGTAACTTAACCTCACACTTTACCAGCTTAGCTAAAAGGCTAAAAGCTTTAAAACACAATTCTTTCATACAAGCATTACTTAAAGTTTTAATAATGAGCAGCTGGTTTAGATTAGATGACATTAACTGCCATTGATCGTTTAGCCGATGATATATTATTTACTTTTCTAAGACCCAAAGGAACAGAATTTGTTTAGGGTGTTAAATGACAGATGAAAGGTATAAGGAACTAAAAGAGGAAAATAGAGACTCAGTACATCCTGATCACAGAGCACTGAAACAGCCAATCATAACAACACAAACTGCCAACAACAAGCGCAGAATAATCCAGACTGATGTGTGGATGTGTGTGGTATGAGACAGAGAAGAAGAAACAACACATTTCTTTGTAAAGCAGTTAGTTAACTCTGTGCATCAAGAGGACAGGTGTCAGTGTTAAGTCCAAATGTGCGGTTGATGAGACTTTGGTTGCTCAAGAGGAAGAGGAAGAAAGATGCTGTGTCTCTCACAATTTACATAAATAAACACATAAATAGATTCATTAAAAACAATATATTTTTAAATATTACACCTTGAACTCAAACACATTAAAAACTAGACTGATACAACACAGTTCACATAAACTGTGAATGTAGGCAAAGACATAAACCTGTCATCTGCTGTTTGCTTGAATCTGTGTATCATCTGTGAAGGTAACTTGTTTGCTGTCATTCACCTTTTAAATTGTATTTTTTAGATACAATTTAGTTAGATAAGTTAGATAAGAAGTTAGATAAGTATAATAGTAGTTAAAATAAGAATCAGAGCAACTATACGGTCTGTGTTGAGTTTGGTGGATGTAGCTTGAAAACAATATAAACAAATTTGTACCATTTAAATTACCATTTAAAGTTGTTTCTTAAGTGGCTCTATGTGTTTTAGGAAAGTAAAAACAGTTAGAGTTAAAGTTAGAACAGGTTTATAATGATTTAAATAATGACACAGAAAATTGCTCGGCTCTGTCTATATGGCGAGTCAACATATTATGAAGCAGAAGACCTTCCAGGACTGTGTGATATTTTTAATCACAAGACTTTAAACAATATTTACAGGTACTTGCTCCACTGCCATTAATTACTTAACTACACAATGATTTCGGTTACTTAGGATTTCTAATGGTTGCTAGGTGGATGGTAATGTGTTCTAGGTGATTGCCAGAACATGCAATGCATTTTCAAGGTGTTCTGGGAGGTTATGGCAGTGATGTTATGGCATGTGATATCACTGTAATGTTGCAACTGGATAACATTTGTTGCTATTAATTGATCGATCTGTGATCACAAAGTTTTATTGTTTTGCGCTGGCTACAGAATGTTGCATCGTTGTTGTCTTACAGCTAATGTTTACATTCTTACTGTATATTCAGTTAATATGCAATAAAATATTTACAGGCAACTTTATGTTGAATGGCAATATTTACAGGCAATTAAATACTCCTACTTAGTGCCACTAATTGCATATAATTATTGACTTTAATTGTGTGGGTTTATAGTTTTCTTCCGGGTTGACCCGGGATCTATCTATCATATATATACATCATCT